>CM046839.1:12761296-12843796 GCA_025618425.1 Heliocidaris tuberculata
CTTCTACTGCTTGGATTATTTTGTCAAATTCGGTTTATCAACATTACACGCACACGTGACATCGGGAAGACATCAAAGCGTACACCGTGTTTTACTACTAGTCCTGGATAAACTATATTAACAAAAGAAGACAATACTAAGATGACATTTCAAAATGAGAATTCTTGGTACACATTAGGCCATAAGAAACTCGATATTGTTTATTTGGTGAAATCTTGGAGTGCTATCATAAATGTTGACATGGCGGAGTGTCTAGTCTACGCACCTCAGGTGGAAACGACGTTTGTTATTTTTTGCCTGTCAGCCTACCCTAGATGCCCAGGATCTTAGACAAGGCGAAAATAACAAGTATATCGTGATATGTTTGTAAGTTGTTATTAATCTCTTGTCACCATCTATCTTTATCGTTGTGCATTTAATCACATTTCGTGAAGTTGTTTATCTCCGACTTTCGGATTCTTGAACACTTTCTTCTTTCTTCTTCTCACTAATTTTCTTTCTCTTCCCCCTCTCCATTCCATTTTCTCTCCCCCCCCCCCCATCTATTTCTTTATTTTTCTTCTTCACTCTTTTCATCTCTTCTTTCTCACCCATTCTATCTCTCTCTCTTTCTCTGCCCCTCTCTCTCATTATTTCTTTTCTCTTTTTGACACTTTTGGTAGTGAGAATGTACAGAATTTACATGATTGAGCATCTCGCTATATCTGAATATGAGGTGGTGTGTGCCCGAATATCCAAACTTTTCAATAATCCATTCAGAATAATAAGCTTCCTGCGTGGAATATATCCGATATTCGACCTCCTGCTCATCCACCTGTTCTTCCTCGCTACCTGGTCGTCCCTGATCACCGCTTCACCCTTGGCTTTTCGTAGATGATGAGCGATCACCTGTTGGGAGAAAACAATTACGTATATTGACAGCTCAATTACGGTGTCATTGACCGCAGGGTAAGATGCGTTTAAGATGACAATAAACTCACCCCACTCTCTCTCTCTCTCTCTCGCTCTCACTCTCTCTCTCTCCTCTCTCTCTCTCTCTCTCGCTTTCTTTATCTTCGTCCTTCGCCTTCTTTTTCTTCTGCTTTGTTGTTCTTGTTGTTGTTCTGGTTCTTATTGTTCTTGTTCTGGTTTTTGTTATACTTGTTCTTGTTCTTGTTCTTTTTCTTTTCTTCTTCTTGATCTTGATTTTGTTGTTGTTTTTGATTTTGTTCTTCTTCTTCTCTCCTCCTTCTAATTCTGCATTTTTCTTCGGGTTGCTCTTCTAATTCTTCTGGTTTTTGTTCTTCTTGTTATTGTTCTTCTTTTTTCCTTCTTTATCATCATCTGTCTCACTCCCCCTCTCTCTATCTGTCTTCATATCTGTCTTTCATCTCCCTCGGCCCCTCTCTCACTTTCATAAATAGCCACCCCCCCCCCCCCAAACAAGGGAGAAAATATATACATCAGTAACTGCATATATTGTACTGGCATACCTGCACCCAATCCCCTACCCCCCCCCCCCCCCCCCCCACTTCTCACTAACACACACACCCACACACACACACACACTTTTTCTTTTCACACATCCACACACCCACGCACACATACTTTTTTTCTTTTCACACACACACACACACACGCGCGCGCGCGCACACACACACACACACACACTCTCTCTCTCTCTCTCTCTCTCTCTCACTCACCCATGGATAATGCCCTCAGTCCTGCTATTTTTATACAGCCTCTCCCATTTAACAAATGCTTGTCTAACTTACTCCTTTTCATATATATCGCCTTTTCTTCATCTAGATATTTTACTCTCCTTTGAAAATATTTCCTCCTGAGTATACACACGCACACCCCCCCCCCCCCCCTCCGCACACACAATATGCCACACACGCGCGGGCGCGCGCTCTCCCTCTCTCTCTCCCCTCCTCTCTCTCTCTCTCTCTCTCTCTCTCTCTCTCTCTCTCTCGCTCTCTCTCGCTCTCTCCCCTTTTTAAATTTCTTTGTATGTTCCCTCATTCTCACCCCCATAGTCTGTCTCTCTCTCACATGCTTTCCGTTCTCTCTCTCTCTCTCTCTCTCTCTCTCTTCAGTCATGACAGGGTCTTTTTTCTGATTGGTGGTATTGAAATTACTATATTAACAGGCTACTATTTTGGGTAGACTGATATTCATGTAGCGTAATTTAACTCTGAATACAGGAATTCCTCTCTCTCTCTCTCTCTCTCCTTCCATTTTGTTTAATTGCTAACTTCGAAGCTATAAAAAAAAATCACAGTTCATGAGGAAATAATTATGTCAAAACAAACAATTAGAAATGTAAATATATATAAAACAGATATTAAAAAGATACTGACACTGCGAAATTCCTCTTTCGGGATCGCCATTACATGTCGATTATCATCACGTTATAAACGACGCACGAATCCTTGTGTGATTTCCCTACAGAACTGATCTAACAAACACTGTTTTGCGTATTTATATATACTTTTTAAAAGGCATCATCCTTTACATGACCATTAAGGCATCTGTTATGATATAGACATGCAATCAATTTAGTATGGAATGCAACCTGGATTTGGTAAAGGTTGCAAAACATGTATTTTTTAAAAGCCACATAAGATTATAAGGAAATGCTACACCACCAGAAACATCGATCAAATCTACCTTCAATCTTGGAGATTATGTTACGTGTTCACAATAATAAAGCAAAAGGGTAGAGTGAATCAATTTTACCATGTTTACATTGTGAGTCTCTCTCGTATCATGATCTTAGTTGTAATCAGAGAAACGATAGAGTGTCTTTAAAAAAAAAGAGTTCCAACCTTCCTGTCAGCGGTCGAGAATTTGACAACCACCGTGAGCAAAATAGCAACAAATGATTGTCATTGAGCTAATGCAAACATTTTTGTGCAGTGTTTATCGTAAACATGATCCATATAATAGATTTAAAACTACCATCACGACCGTAAAACCATGGTAACGACAAGTGTGATTCAAGTTCATATGTGCTGTGAAGAATACTGTCAGAATCGTATTCAAATTAAGGCAGTTTTGCAATGTGTAACTCTTTTGTGTGCTACCTTCGTAGCCAGGGCAAGATTATGTGTAGCAGGTGTCTTTAATAGGTAGGCCTTACTTTCAATAGCCAAGGTAGGCATAGAGAGAAGAGTAGATTATTTTCAGATGTATGACATTGTAGACTTTTTGTAAGGACATAATTGGGTGTGGAAGCCAAAAAGCTGCAGCCAGCTCTGACCATGATTTTGGAGAGAGAGGAGTGAACTCGCAGCAGCCTGCAGTTTAGGGGCGTTTTGCTGGTATGCGAGCAGCGCAGCTTGTTATAGCCATGCAACACATGCCAAGGCTGATATTCCCCTCTTCTCGGAAGCCAATTTGTAGGTAACCATGTTTTATTAAATGCTGATAGTAATATGTCTATAAAGTTGTTTGATTACCATCGTTAGATACACTCGAAGACTTTCGCGATTTTGTCCGCGTTAGGTTTGACTAGGGAATTAATGATAATGAACATTAATGCTGTTGAAGTCTTTATTCAATTCTTCAGACTTCCATACTTATAGCATCAAAGTTTGAATATTGGAAAGTTTTTACCATTGTCATATTTTCTAGGTATATTATCAGAATCAGACTTTGAATATTTTATTTTGTAACTGATATCTTTTGTCAACAATACAAACAATAGCTTCTTTGAAGTATCTGATCAAGACTAAATTCCAAACTCTTCATTTATAATCTTGAGTCCAATAATTTTCTTATTTGGGATGATTAAGTAGTCCATAATCTAATAATTTAATTCACAGGAGTATTCTGCTCCGTGACAAATATGATCCTCGATGTATATCATAGGTCCTTTCTTCTTTTTTGAAATTTGAAAGAATATCTTTGCTCTCTCTCTCTCTCTCTCTCTCTCTTTATATTCTTCCCCTATCTCCTCCTCTTTTTCCTATCCTCCCTTCTTATATTCTCTTTTGAAAGGATAACAGATATGTATATATGAACTGTTTTCAGTTTTATTGCTCCTATTTACTTTTGGAAAAGTTACCGCTCATTAAAAGGTACCGCTCATTAAAAGGTACCGCTCATTAGAAGGTGCAAACTTTCCTGCGACAATTGTCCCCTTCCCTGAATTCCTTCTACCATTGCCCCCTCTAAACCCACTCCTTGTCACTGTCTCACCCCCTCATCCGACATTGTTAATTTGATACCAGACACACGTACAACGTGCGAAGTTGTAATTAGACATTCCCAGCTACAACTGATGACTTTATCACAGACATGTCAATGGGATCGTGATGATTAAATGGACAGGGAAGAACTTCATACTGAATGATCGTATTACCCTGGATTGTGGCAAGATTTCCAGATGCCTTTGACACTTCAAGTTGTCTTTATGAAATGCGACACCAACCTTACCATACATAGCTGAATTTCCTCGAAATTCCAAGATGATAGATCAATCATAACTTACCTGGAGGCAAAATAAGCTCTTTCAAAAGTTTCATTCCTGATCGCTTTTCACATTTTCTTGTCCTGTCTTTGTTGTCGTAGATACCTCTCTATACTCCATACTGCTGTTCCTCATTTGTTGATGGTACAGTACCTGTCTAGAAGAGTCTCATGATCTTTGCTAAAAAAAAGTTCACGTGCCCTCGACTTCATTTTGATATCCTGGAGATAGACAAGTATTATTTTAGAGCAATAAAAACTATTTACTGCCATCATGATATGAAGAACGTTCATCCAATATTGATATTGGTCTTCGAATGAGATAACAATTCATTATTAGATATCATGTTATTGGGGCCCGATTGTTATCAAAGGAAAGAAATGTTATTAAAGTACGACCCATTTCGAACATAGTCAGCGAATAATAACTTCATATTTGCTATTCGACCGAATCATTTTGAGCTAGTGTATCCAATCAATGTTGTTGTACAGTGGTCATTTTAGAGGTCCAATAATCTAAACATTATCTGACAGTCCTCTTGATTCTAGGTGACCTGAACGTACACCTGTTTTGCCTTTTTTTTTTCTTTCTTTCTTTCTTTCTTTCTTTCTTTTCTTGCTTATTTTGAAAGAGGATTGGGGACTGGATAGCAGATTTATATTTATTATACACGAATGAAACAGAAACGTACGATTATCGAAATATTTCGAAGTCCTTTTATTCTTTTCCTGCTTCTTTTGGAAGGGGGAAGGAGGACTGGATAGCAGATTTTATACCATTATACTAAACCGAAACAAAAAAGTTCGATTATCGAAATAAGTCGAAGTAAAGGAAAATTAAGATTGCAGGTTCAAGATTCGATTTTAGGAGACATGATGACGAGGTATTTGGTGAAAAGGGGGAAAAGGAAAGTAGTTGGGTGTGAGAAAGTGTGTGTGTGTGTATGTGCGTGTGTATGTGAGAGAGAGAAAGAGAGAGAGAGAGAGAGAGATCGGAAAAGGAAAGAAAGAGGAAAAGGTAAAATAGAATCAGGAAACATTTAAGTATATGTCCCCTAAAGCATATTGAGGTAACATTTATCCTCATGCATTGCTGTTCAAACATTTATGTTTACTTAGTAATCATTCGGGAGAAGTCCGAAGGCATAAGCCAGTCAAATTTTGCACATCACGATGAATTTATATATTAAAATGGTAGAGGATGAGGGGGAAAGCCCACTAATTATATTCTTCGCCGTAGGGGTATCTTGTGTGAGGTGACTCTTCTTTATTCCCTAACGAATGAAGTGCTAGTGACCGATTTCATGATATCGCGTCGGCAGAACTTACATTATGCACATCTATGATCTATGTTACTATCATCTTCCCCATAGTACACCCCTCCCCCTCCCACCCCTACACCCACAAACACTCGCACATAAATTCTAAATGGAGCAGAAGATATATTCCGCGATCTCCTGGGAAGGAGGGAGGGATGGAAAGTTCTTTCGTCTGATTTCATGATATCAGGTAGACAGAAAATACATTATGCAACATCTACGATATATATTACAACCATCTTCCCCAGACCAGCCCTCCCCCCCACCCCTCCACTCCATACACACACACACACACACACACACACGCACACGCACACATTTGTTAATTCGGGCAGAATACATTTCACGAACCGCTGGGAGGGATAGAGTAGCTGAGGGAGAGAGAGAGGGGAGATGGAACAGTGAGGAGGAGAGAAAGAGAAATAGACAGAAGGAAAGGGTAAAAGAGGGAGAGGATCTTCCCCAGACAGATTCCCCCAACAGATGTTTAACTTAAGTGGGCCATAAGATATATATATATATATATATATATATTTCACAAAATACTGGAAGAGATAGAAAGATAGAGAGAGAGAATAAAGGAGGAAGAGATGCATTAACAAAGAAGAAAAGAAGGGAAACAGAGAGAGAAAGAGAGAGAGGGAGGGAGAGAGAGAAATAAAGGGGAGAGGGGGAAGGGCGTAAGAACTGGCTTAAGAAAAAACACACAACAATTTGTGGGAATTGCATCTTATAAATGATAACTTAATTATATATATCTTCATTTGAAGTTTGTGATACCTTTGCCAACGAGGAACTTTTGACACCGGAACTATTATTATTCTACGGAACCTCTCCTTTTCTATTGATTACTACGACACATAACTGATCAATCAAAATGCAATCACATCAATTGTTCTTGCCCAGGGTAAAAGATCGATTTCTCCGATGAGCCGAACACCCGCATCGGCTCTGAACTCTGCGATTAATCGAAAGACTAAGGTCAGGTCTTTGACCTTAAACATCCTTATATCATTCAAATCGCTTGTTGATCAGATGAAAAACCCACTTGACAAATAATTGCACAAAATGTTCAATGGTGAAATGATCATGGACAAGTCTCCATGGACATCGTGGAACCTCCCGAATAACAAAACAACAACTATCACCCCAAAACTACCGCAATGATGACGTATTCATGACGTCAGAGGCGCGACGGGTCTTGAGTGTCTGTAAGCTTTTATCGATTTGGCCCGTTCTATATTTTCTGGGTGAAATTTCGAACCAATTATTTGTTGCCGGCAAACAGAAAGGATCGAAATTACTTTTTGTTTCACAATTTTCTATTTACCTTTTACCCTTTGAGTTTGATTCGCCGATCGATTGTGTCGTCTTCATGGATGTTGTTGGTGTAACTTTGTTGCTGCTGTTGTTGTTATTGCTGTTGGTGCCTTCGCTTTTAATTTCTTTTCTCTCATTCTTGTATTGGAACCACAAACACTAATAGAAATTGCATTTCGCATGATCACATTTATCAATTACGATCCATGCTATACATTGACAGACATTTTATGTTTCGGTAAATCTTTAAATCGCAAGTGATTGATATTGAGGAACAAAAACATTATAAATTTTTATCATCAACTTTTGTTTTTAGCTACTTTGAAGATGATTTCCGCCATTTCAGTATCTCTGCTACATTGCATGGTTCATGTGATCTAAAATAGAGTGGTAGCAGAAATTATCAAACAACATTCGCTTCTCTGTTGCTTCAGGATTGTATTAAATATCATATCGAAATACAAATTCAGAGAATATTTTCTTACTAGTACATGTTCATGTATATAATAACATTTATGGAAATTAGAATTGAAACATAATCCAGCGTTGAAATGTTACACTCTCTGTCCACCACTTGCCAACAATATTGATACACCTCCGCATTTGGACACAAACCATTATCGAAAACTTTTTGCGAAATATTAGAAACTCACTCTATTCTAAATTACCAGAAATTACATTTTGGTTCTGCTTTATTCACATCGAAATTCTCACCGAACAGTCTCTCACGTTCTATGTCTTTTGAGAATCATAATCAATTAGAAGCGTAAGGGCAATACTAAAACATATTTTGCATGATTTTGAGACCTAATCATCGTATATTCTACAAAAGAACGCTGATCAATATCATACAACTATTAGGTCTCTTTTGACGTAACCACCTCTTTTCCTTTCGAAATTGTTATTGATGAATGGCGGTTTTGGACAGAATATACTGTACGCTAGAGCATTGTGATACAGTCATGTTGATATGTCCTACCGTACAAAATTACTAATTTTCACATCTCAAATGTACGTCATGTTGTTTTCGAGTTTTGTAATTGGGAGATTTGATTATGTGGTTTCGTTGTTTTCCCAATTTTTTAATGAATCGTCGGCGGGTCGCAAAATGTCAAGCGATCGATTGTCATTCACACAGAAATACAAAATATCTCATCAAACCTGCCTGCTTATCCATGTGATGCATCAGCATGTAAACATATCTATAGTTTTGAACACTAATTACAGATTAATTTATCATTCTTTCTGTTATTGCTCTTTTTTTTTTTTTTTTTTTTTTTGGAGAAGATATCGGTGAAAACGGTTTTAAGGGGCACATTTTAACTTGAAAATCGGGATTTTTATTAGGATTCGGATTTACTGTCTACTATCCCTTGGTTTCTCCTTTTTCGACCATGTTAATTTTAAGCAAAGTTCAATCATTAACTTATTTTTAACATTTAAAGCAATTTTCACGAAATACGTCAACGAATAAACTGCAACGAGAAGCTGACCATTTCTTCATGTAAACACAACTCTTTCTTTTTTTAGATATTCTCCTTCAAATTCAGTGCTAAGAAGAGGTTACCAAGAAAGATAGAAGTGTCAGAAAATATGCTTTTGTTCAAATTTTTTGGAGATTAGGAAAACTATATATTTTTGGAATCAGTAGAACATGGGGCGTCCACAATTTGATATTGGCATTTGCACCAAACTCTGACCAAGCAGCCATTTTTTAATTTTCAAAATGGCTGCCATGTGTAACTAGTATTAATAATATTTCAAAATACTTTTTGTAACAGAACGTCATTCTATCAACTGGGCGTTGTGGCGTGAGCCTGTAATCCACCTAACAGTGGAAGTTATAAACTGATTCAGCGGCCCCAGGTTCGAGACTGAGTCACGTCTTTCGGATGGTGACGTTAAAGGTCGGTCCCAGACGTACTGAATAATTATATCTGATTGATACACATCTGTAAAAACTCAATTACACACACACACACAAACGCACACACACACACACACACACACTATCAAGTTTGTGGTAGCATATTAAAGGGCGTTAAATTCTTTACAAACTGATACTACATTCGCTTGTTTTGGTGATGATTTGCATAACAATTTTGTGCCAAAAATGTGATTTTTATCATTTTATTCAAAAATATGAATTGATTTGAAATACATATTTCAAATGTCCATTTCTCTTAAGACTTCCAATTTTACGGAAAATCGAATCGTCCATATGTAGGGTCAATATAATATAAAAAATACAAGTTCCTTGCTTATCTAACAAAAAAAATATAGCACTTTAAAGTTAACACTTTGATATTTGCTGAAACAGAAATAATGAAAAACATGGTTCCCAAGGGCTGCCTTCTCCCTAGCAACGGTGACATAGGGTGTTGAAAATTAGAGTATTTTGTAAGGAACTCCATAGCCATGTTCAACTGTGGTAGGCATTCTGCTAGTGGCAAATCCTTTTCAGTCTTTTTTTTTTTTTTTTTTTTTGTACTCTGCTATCTTTATTGCCATGTAAAAATGTAAACATGCCTGAGGTATTAGTAGAGGTATTGAAAGAGAGAAAAAGACTTCAAGGGCGAATCCAGTGTGCAAACGGTGAGTATTAAAGTAAATTAACATAATTCTTTTAGTATTTTTAGTATTTTACCTGAGAGGCCAATATTTTGACTTAGTAACATGCTCTATTTCAAACAATTATTTTGTAAGGTATGATGGTCCCGAAAAGAGAAGATTTATCAAGATACCACAAAAGCATTGTTGAGTGCATTGGGGGTCGTAAGAAATATTGTTTGACACTAAGATTTCGAAGATTTTAAGTCCTCTCCGAGGGACTTGGTAATGAGGATTAATGCCTTACCAAATGGCATTAGCACATCCACTTGGTTTCGAACCCGTGTCCTCCCAGTTACGAGACCACTGCTCTACCACTGAGCCATCGCGCCTCCTCGTAGCTTTATAATGCTTTTCCTTCCAGGGCATCATGATGAATGAAAGTTCTCATGATAATGACCCCATGAAGCCTGTTTACTGGACATTATGCATTATCTGCCAGGAGTCAAACCCTGGTAAAAAGGAAAATTGTTCAGAATCCCAAGAATGAATCTAACCAGAAAGTGATTGAAATGGTGACAGAGCGAACCGGGTATTTAAACAATTTTTGTCGAATTTCAAAAACGTCTGGAAGGATGTACCAAGGAAATGCTCTTGAGAAAGGAGGCAAAATGGCACCGCACATGCTATTCTTATGCCATAAATCGTACAGACTTGCAGCGAGTCATTGACCGTGATCTCTACCGTATCTACAGGACGATTTGCTACGAAAAAACGTGACTGTAAAATGTCCAGGCCGGAAATGGAAGGGGATGTACCTGGTGCATCAAAGCCTTTCACAAGATCCGCGACAGAACCTTTGGCAAAACACCTTCTGTCAGCTGGATAGCGGTGAAGATCTCTTTACAGTAAGAACCGTGAACATGGGGAAGGCACCAGACAAGCAGTAGAAATTTCCCAAGATGCAGTGTTAATGACAAGAATAGCCAGCGTGATATCCCAAATGATGCACTTACAATGGATATCAGATACCACAAGCAGTCTTGGACTCGACATGTATTCCATGTAGTCAGAGATCATGCCAATGACGAATCCAAAGCCCAAATGACAGAGCTATCCATGCAGAGGTCATGCTTTATTGAGTTCATCAATCTCGTTGACATACAAACTCAAAATAAAGCACATCTCACCATGGATGTCATAGAATCAACAAACATATCGATGCTGGGGGCAGCAAGGAGGCACTGAAGCATATACCAACAATGACACGACAATGGTTCTTCAAAAGGTTCTTCAAAACTTGCCCCATATGAAGTCTGCAAGGCCGAAAGATAGTCGACAGTCATCAGTTCATTACTGTCCTGAAGCCTGTACAGAGGATACGGTCCGGATGTCTATGATATCAGATAATGAGAATGAAATAAACAACTCAAAGATGTTGTACAATACAGCTAAGCTATAATACGCAAGAAGATTGATAACTTCAGCGACAAGAAGAAACAGTCTGACGTGGTTAACGTACTGAGCAGCGCAGAAGACATCCCGCCAGAGTTGTACAGTCTCATTCGTTGGATTTTGGTAGGACCGGAAGACAAGTTACAAACAGAGATGAGGTACAGGACAGTAGACCAATCGGCAGTAAGCCACAATATCATGTATGCCTTCAGAACCAAAAGGCAGGTGCACCACCAACCCAAATAAGCCACAGAAACTCACTTGACGATCACTGCAGTATATCAGAAGAACAGTGCTCCAGGGGAAGCCATTGCATCAAATCTGGATATAAGTGACGCAAAGAATGTATCGGTTACCCATATTATGTACCAATACAGTCCTGTAACAAACCAAAGCCTAGACACGTCAAGAGAACATCCGAATTCATAATCAATCCTACAGGGGTTTCGAAGTCTTAAGAATTGACCACCATAGGATGGATTATAGCAACTGCCTTATCCAGAAAAAAAAAAAGAATGGAGAAAAGATCGAAATCCCTGGATGGGTTGGATTCAAGTCACTCGTGTCAGCTGGGCAATCCTTGACCCAAGTTTGTGCGCTGCCATTGCTGCCAGAAGTTGCCCAGGAATGGTCAATGATGTTGACCGTGATCCTGCAAGCGCCCCGGCTGAAGAGTTTGGTCGTAGGCGAAGAACACCTCACAGTGATTACCTTCGACATGGGCTTGTATGAGGAGGCGGTGTTGCTACTGGATTCTAGAGAGATCTGAAAAAGACAGTTCTTCCCAGGTTAAAAATGAGAATGACTTCGTCAACAAAATCAAAGCTGCCATACTGATGATCTATAACGGCATATATGCATATGTTTAACTGATATGTATCAATCTTGGGTTTAAGATTTAATGCTCAAATCTATTCATATCTAACAAAGTTACTTTCTTGCCTGAATAGGTCTTAAACCAATACTGAAGAAGGACTCTTTAATAATGTAAGACATTATATTGCAAATAGAGAAAATGTGGTTTGCGGTTAGCTTTGTTTTCCCCTGTGGACACTACTAGTATTTAGGGGCTCCATTTTGATTTCATAACCGAGGTAACATATGGCATTTGGGATTAACTACCTAGACTGACTTTGTAATGCAATATGGTGGTCACTTTAAAAAGTCTAAACACAATGATAAAACTGTAATGTCCTTGAATGGCCATACAAGGGGATGCTTTGAGACGAACAAGAGAATGTGTAGATGATAGAATGATATGGAGAGCTAAATAGCCATGTTCTAAGTTCTTACCACTGCTTTTCACCATGAAAGGCAATGAGTCTACCATGTCTATAAGTACTTTTACTTATCGATCAGCAAGTTCAAAATGAATAAAAGTGTCTACATTAAAATATTGACTACAAAATATCATTATTTAATTTGATCTCTTAAATGATATTTTGGTTATCAATTGGTCTCAATGGGGAACTCCACATCATATAGTGGTAATTTACTTATTTCCCATATTCATGAAGAGTAGCCTGGTTCAGATACAAAGTACAACAAATATACACAGTACAATGACGTATAATTTACAATCCAAATAAATAAATAAATAAATAGAAATGATACTCGCCTTCCCCTGGGATGTGTGTATTGAATGAGTTGATATGTATGTTGACGTATAAATGATGGCTATAACCGATTATTGCTATCATAAAAAAAAACATTGATGAATGATAATAACAGCAAGTATGTGTAAGACAGATAGAGTGTGAGGGGGTGAAAATGGAGGGAGAATGAGTCCGTGTGACATGAACGCAGAGAGTGTTAGATAGATAAACAGAAGAGAAGAGAGTGGAAGGATTAAAGAGAGATGTTAACGGATACGACGAAATTGAAAGAGACACATGATAAAACAGTCACTCTGCTTCTCCTTCTCTCATGTAAATAAAATTGTGCATTTAAGCAAATGCCATCGTTGATTTTTTTTATTTTCCATGATTATAGAAACAAAAATAGTTTAGGTAATCTGCATATTTTTTGAACAAAATTTGACAGTGAACAAAAATTGGTTTCTGAACACAGATATCATCGGTTGCTAGCAGAGGCGTCGATTCGTTCGGTATAGATAAAGTATTGGAGGGGCAAGCATTGTTCGTGAAGAATGCTCTACCCCTCCAATGCTCTATCTATCGACGCCTCTGGTTGCTAGGGACGTACGGGAAGTAATAGACATTTCTATATCATTAATATATGATCTAACTGCATCATCTGACAATACACTTCCTTATATTGAAATATTCATCTTCACAAAGCCGGGTAGCATTATTTTACTGGCAAAATATTCTATTTTCCAACTGCATAAGTCAAAGTTGCTAGAGAGAAGGCAGCCCTTGGCAACCATGTTTTTCATTATTTATTTGCTTCAGCAAATATCAAACTTTAGAATTATAACACAATAAAAACTTCTTTCGAAAAATATACTCAAGGGTAATTTCAAAGGCCTATTGTAATGCCCATAGAAATCAGGTTCGGATTACGTAATACGCCATTGTAATTTCGCACATTGCTAAAGGTGATAGACAGGTCTATTGAAATTGCCTTCAGTTGATTTTTCGAAAGTAGTTTTTATCGTGTTTTATATAACTTTTTTGTTAGATACGTAATGAACTTGTAATTTTCATATGATATTGACCCTACGTATGGATGCTTTTCTGTAAAGTTGGAAGTATGCAAATCATCATAAAACCCAGAGAATGTGGTAAAATGTTGTAGAGAATTTAATGCCTTTACTATGCTACCCCCAAAATAATAGAATGAGGTTCCGTTACAAAAATTTCTACAAAATTGTTTAATGCTAGTTACATATGGCGGCCATTTTGAAAATCCAAAATGGCTACTCCGTCAGGGTTTTGTTCAAATGCCAACATCAAATTTTGGATTCCCCATGTTCTACCGATTCCCAAAATGTATAGTTTTGCTAATTTCCCAAAACTTTGAATGAAAATATATAGTGAACCTGACTAATTGTATTTTTTCGTAATTGTCAATTGTATTACTCCACAGTAGATAGTAGGCTATCCTGCAGCCGTGTAGGATTATGGATGTATTTATATTCATCAGCATATTAAAGAACTATAATATGACATATTCGCTGTGGGAATTTGCTATGCTAAACATGGACGATTAACCTCAATATTATGAGTTGGCTATTAAAAGTAATGCCATTCATATCGCTTTGGAAGGGTATTCCGTGCACACGAATGACCATAGCACCGGTGTTTTTGCTGTGATTCCTGCAGTTTAATCTCGTCTGTCAAGATACTTTAACAAAATGTGCCAATTGAAAACATCATTTCGAAGAAGAAACGGTGAATATTGATTAAATATTAAATAGTATTATACTACTAATTTTAGTTGAATGTCCGATGTTATGTCATACCGGATTCAAACTAATTTAAATTGTTAACAATTATAAGAGTCGGTAACCGTGAGGGAATTTTCTGGTTGAAAATGGATGTCTCTGTCTCAACAAAGATGATGGGTATGACTCTGTCTCAACAAAGATGATGGGTATGACTTGTATTACCTACCATGGGATTGCTTGTATCCACAGCTATTGTAAAAGGAAAGAAAAAAATCCAGGTCATTAAATGCCACGCTATCATCAGACACATTCCAAAACCGGGATAAGTGTGATGCTGACCGATAAGACAGAAATATGAAACTGTTAAATGGAAGGATGTCTTAACCACGAGATCGTTAGGGTAGATGGTAAAGAGCGGAAGGCAACAGTGACAAATGACGTTCCACAACAAACAAAATATCATTACTCACTGTCTCTCTATCTCTCCTTCTCTTCCTCTCCTCTCCCCCCCCCCCCTTCTTCCCCTTTCTCTCTCTCTCTCTCTCTCTCTCTCTCTCTCTCTCTTAATCTCTCAATAACTTGGTTGCGTACTATGATTTACGCTCCAAAAATCATCAAGTCGTGCAGAGGGTGGGAGTCTGGAAAAATATATGCAAAATACAGGTTTAGACGGGCTTGGGCCAAGATTCTGTGGGAGGGGGCATTTTCTGAAGAAAAAAAAATTATACTCGCAAAAGAAAAAAAGATACTTAAGGAATGCCGGATAAGGTTTGGTGATGTCGTGATCTAGTGGATACGACGTCACCGGACTGTGGATCACATGGTTCGTGGTTCGAGTCCCACCTTCGACGGAACCAAATAAATGTCCTTTGGTGAGACATTAATCCACATTTACCACTGTCCACCAAGGTGTTAATTGCGTACCCGGTAGGTTGCGAATGTCCTTGTGACTGGAAAAGTATATATGTGAGCCTGTACATGGTCGTCAAACTAGAATGCTCCCTAGTGGAGTGGAGAATATGCACTATTAAGTGACTCGGTCGTCTCAAACATGAGTAATATCACATGTGGTGTACCTCAAGGGTCGTTGCTTGGTTCCATTACTTTTTATTCTTTATATAAAAGACATCTTCAAATCAACGGCAACATTAACTTTTGTTCTTTATGCCAACGACAGGAATATTTTATGTAGCGCATCTAATCATAACTCACTGTGCAATAATGTTAATCAACAGCTAACCCTTGTATGCGAGTGGTATAAGGTTAATGAATTATCTGTCAATTTAAAAAAAGTGTAACTATATGATCTTTCATAACAATAAAAAAAATTGATTTAGACAGCATTCCATATATCTCGACAATGTTCTACCTTAGATGTAAACATATAATTTCTAGTTGTGTGCACATTAATAGTTCTATGTCTTGGAAAAAAGCAATTCTTGAAACAGAAGCAAGGACTCTAATAACATTGGCACCATTTCTAGACTGCGACACACATTTTACCAAACAACATCCTTCATGTGCTTTAAAATTCTCTTATCCAACCATATCTAGGCATATTGCAACTTGGCCTGGGGGAACTCTACAACCTCCAAATTACCCACATTAATCACTTTACAAAAGAAAATAATTCGTATGATTACAGGCACTGGTCCCCGTTGTCACGTCGACCATTTGTTCAAACAATTTAACATTCTAAAATTTACCGATATCAATAAACATCAAAGCATATTTATGTACAGATGTACAAACAATCTATTTCCTGACGAACTTCGTAACCTCTTTCAATTAAATTCAACTAATCATAAATAAGAAATCAGACACGCAAATCCCATGCATCTACCCAAGCACAGAACCTTATCATTCCATTATAACATTCGGGACCTAAGCTGTGGAACGTTATCCCAGATACAATGAAATACTCCGCATCTCTTGCCAGCTTTTCAAGAAGGATGAAAAAAACATTTTACTTAATCTTACAAATAACATGGTTTAAGACATTCCCTATCCCTACCATTCCCTACCTTTTCAGTACTCCTTTACTTTTGCACCTTATTCTCTCCCCGTCCCTCCCCCCCTTTTTTTCTTGGTCATCAAGCTCAGCGGTTTAGGAATGTTATCTTTTTCTCTGGTTTTGTTTAGTATGTTTGTATTTTTTTTAATTATCTATTATGTACTTTTACGCCTAAGGGCACCCTCGCCCCAAGCTTTTGCTTTCAGTGGTGTGTCCTTCAACTATGTATTACCACATGAATGTATTTTTTGTAATATTTTTTTGTTAGAAATACATGTACATTATTTTGTTCATTTATATACTATATTGGAAAAATGGAAATCAATATCTTTAAATTGAAATTGAACTGAAGCGAATCATAACTGGATCCAATAACCGGGGTAATAATACACTGTAAATCGCTATGATCAGTTACTTACTGGAAAGGCACCATACACAAAAGGTACTATGATTATTCGGCCAGCTGTGATAACAGTACAAAAGTAGCCTTTCTGTCATGTACGATAGACAAAATATATTTGCGAGATATCAGATGTGAGAGTCGTTAGTGGGTAATCTGTTTTTCCTCTGATTTAACTAACATGAAACCAGGGAAGATGACCCACGCTTAATGAAAGACTTTTATAAACTCTGTCCAAGTATAATTTTTCCCCCGTTCTTCTAAGCACGCTTAACACGGCATATGAAAGCTATCCTACACGTTAATGTTTACATATATGCCATGCTCTTCTTTGAGTGGAGATGGTAGGATGAAGATGGTGCACATTGGTGCAGGCTTGATTTTGATCCAGTGATGGGGCAATAGAGATAACGTAAGAGCTTAGGACATTTAAACAAAAAAAAATGACTTTGGGCTCTTATTACGGACTATTGACCTTTTTTGACATTGAAGATTTCTTGGAGGATATATATCTTCGAATAATATATTCCATAATATTCCTTAGAAAACCCCTGTGTCCGCCTAAGAGTCAGACAGATTAGATAGGATTTCGTATGATCAACTGCCAAACTACTTATGACATTACTGGAACGAGCCCTTAAGGAACCAAAGGAGAAAAACAAAATTGAATGACTTTTACCCTGTTATGCGATACCAGACTTAGCTTGCAATGTCAACACATAATGCTATTCGAGTTCCATACGTCAACTTTTACATTACTTTGAAGATTGGAAATCTCAATTAAGGCAAAGTGCTATGCTGCATCGCTCTACACCAGTAATATTTCATGTTGTTAATTTAATTTTGCTAACGCATGTTTGAAAAGGAAGTCAAACTTTTACTGTAAAGTGAGAATTCGCAAAGAAATGGCATGTTATTCGCATAGATTTAATCTTGAAAGCGTCTTCTCAAGTACGTCTCAAATGTTATGTCACTAATAGAGTTTCTCTTTATACATATTGCATGATCATAGGTCACATATACGCTTTCCCTTCTAACAATATTTGGCAGGTACGAAGTTAAAAAAAATCAGAGGAAAGTAGTAAGGGAAAAGGAGAATGATAATTTGGAAACGGCAAATGTCATTTTGTGACATTTTTTCTATATTTCAAAATGGTAAAACAAGTTTAAGAATTTAAAATAAAAATGTTTGAATCAGTGTTTGCTAAAGAAATCAAGCGGCTCTAAAATCATGAAAAAATTGTACCCACACTCTCGTCGGAGTGTTATTACAGAGATCTGGGCGAAAACAGAGCGTGAGTAGAAATCTAATATAGATGTTAAAACAGTCTTACAACAAGTGTTCGGCAAATCATATCATAATCTAATGGAACATTGTATTGATGTGGAACACTGGAAAACTCTCGTGGGCGAGTGGATGTCTTGTGGTTACAGCTTACATTTTTAGCGCGTAAGGCTAAGGTTTCTATTGTAGTCACGCGAAATTGAACGTGTGGGGCTACAGTTTCATGGATTAATCAGGTAATGACTGGTCGTGTAATGTAAGAGCAGAAAACTAGACGCAAAAATTGCGCCTACTTTCGCGATAGATTGTGTTTTTGCCAAAAATAAACTCCACCTAGAAGCTTGTGTACTGCACTTGGCCTATAAATAACCTCCCGTAAACAGACCCTATCCGTCACATTTCATATCTTGTAAAGAAACTTGAAAACGTTTATTTATTTTCTTTCCATTACCGTCTGTTATTGCAGGTGACATATCTCCAACAATGTATAGCTACAATTTCGTATTATAATACTAGTTGTATATCTACTCTTAAACCTAATTACTTGCGTGAATCATTTGATCTCTAAAACATACCATTTGATAAATAACCATTGTGTTTTCCCATTAAGTACTAAAAGCATTTGTAATTAGATAAAGAACAACAAACTCCTTTTTTAAACCAAAATGTTTGGTAGCCATGGGCCTTTTTGTTGAGTTCGAAAAGTTTATCTTTGGAGTGTCTTTGTAAGTGTGCCCATTTTGTTTTGTTTCTTTGTCTTGAAACTATGATTACAGAAGGATTGCAGCAACTGATCTCGAAGGGAAATACAACTGGTGATGAGGGAGAGATATTGTTGCCTTTCTTGATTGCGAGAGAGTTAGATTTATCTCCGAGTAATCAAGATCTTACACTATTCTGATTCGATCAGAAGAGTGCCATACTTTGCTTGAAATCTTTATTGGTATGTGCTTATCCACCTTGCTCAGGTACTATTATCATAGTTCATTTCTTAGAGCATTTTCAATTACGCTCTTCCTCAAGGGACCAGTATCATGTCTTCTTTTGGAACGCATCACATCTCAAGACAGTTTAGGTTCATAGGGTCGTGGTTAACATGCGCGAATTCAAGGCTTTCATCTTTAAGCTGTTAAGGGGCGACGGATGTAGTTGAGAAAATATTGGGGACAGTCTTAAAGGTATGGTTTTAAAAAAAATCTTCACGGGTTTCTTTTTTTTTTTTAATATTCAACCTCTTTAGTTTTCTACATGTACTTCTTTTGTGAATTGTGCGTAAGTTAATTAGAATATGCTGCAATGGAAGCGACATATTGGTAGGTTTCGAAGCAAAGGCTTTTTGTTTAATACAAATGTATGCTCAAAGAGAAACTGTTTATCTTTCTTGTTCATAGTGTGTATACGAAACACTATTTTTATAAATGTCATTTTATTCAGAAATACCATTTTCTAAAATAATATCTCGCTTGGATATTTAAGCTTTCTTTGTTATTTTGCTATTTTGCTATTTATACTGTTATTCTGATCGAATATTAAACCATATCCCTTGATAGTTTTAAAACTGTAAATTTGCATCGAAGTACAATGGAATGTGAAAAGGCTTTCCTGATAATGAATTATTTTAATCGTCTGAAATTGAGAGAGATTGTGCGTTTTATTTTGCAAAGGTTCACAATGTATAGGTTTAGCATGAGCATCAAACGACATGATGTTGTTTGGCATGACAGCATACATCATGTTCATTACTAAACGCTTCTCGACGTGTCAATCATCCTTAAAGCTAATATTAACATTTCTTGTCAATATTCTGTTCAGGCTTTAATTGTGACAAATTGCAGTCATTCATATTAAGATAATCTATACAATACTGATCAATCTCATGCACGCTAACAAAATGGTGTTTTGCATGACCTTGGATCGAATCAAAGTAGTTTGCTTTTTTAGTCATTTAACACGCAATCTTAAGCATTTAATTCTGCTTTTATTTAACCAATTGAATTCTGTAAAGGTTCAAATGGTTCACAAAATCTGAATTCCTGGGAATTCATTGCAAAATAATGTAAAGGGCTTTGGAAGGTAATGGAGAAGCTTGCAAAACTACAGCTGGTGGTGAAAGCTTATTCCAAAACAATTACGTTTTAAAGATTGTGTAAAATTGAAAATGTTTCAAAAGAAAAAAAGGTATATAATTGTTTGAGAAAAAATGCAGATCTGATGTCTGAGCTGGTAGATACTGAAAACAGTATGTTATGATTTATTTGACGGAACCTATAAAGCAAGGACAAGGACGTCGGAATCAGTTTGAAATTCATTACATTCAAGAAGAACGAGATTCTGTGAGACTTATAAAAGCCTTTGTAAAGTGTATAAAAAATATACTAGAATTTCAACTTCTTTCGATATTATCATCTTAAGAAGTTCAAAATGTGCTTTTTATAGCATTTTAATGCCCGTAGATAAAGATTCTTTCCATGCATCTTCATTTTCTTGAATTTCAAAAACCAATACGATAAGACGTGAAAGTTTATATTCGATATACTTTCAAATCTTTTGGCCCTAGAGGGCTTTCCCCAACGCAATGTTGAAATTTAATAGTGTTGGATGATATGACGTACTAAAAACATTCCCCAGATCACTTTCTTGAGAGTTTGAAGGTCGGGGGTAATCAGAGACCTGGGATGGATGCAAGGTATCTGGGAATCGGTTCCACAGTCATGTGCAGCTGTCAGAACAGACGATTTGTCTCCACCGATACCGATACGTCTTGATTTATTACTATCAAATCGGTACCGGAACCCGCGACTAGAGTGAAAGCTTTTATTCCATTCGCTCTTAAATTTGACGAACAAGCCAGCCCGTGGTCTGTATTACACTTGATATGGCGACGTAACATGAAGGCATGATAAATTCAATCGAGCCACAATGTATTGGCCAATTGAGATGAAGGATGAAATTGATGGATGACAGCAGATAGATTGGAACAAAAAGTATGCTTGGGAAACACAAAAAGGGCATAGCTACCTTCCGCGGGAACTATTATAAAGTAAAAGGAACACTTAATGAATTGTACGCTTAAACAGATATAGGTTTAAACAGAGAGGATCTGGAGTTTTTAGGCCAACTATGAAAGAGGCCTTTCAATTATAAGCCCAGTTTTTCGACGTACATATAGATCGGACATTGAAGATTAATTTCAAACGTCAACGACCTCAAAATACAGCAGAGTTTCGTAGGAAGGATTTATTAGTTAAAGTTTTCATTACAATGTAGTTTGATATTATTCAGGTCATGAGAATCGGGCCAATAAAAGTGTATCTGTTATATAGGAAAGTGAAATATAATTTAGGAAATCAAAATCATTTCTGCAAGCGCTCTATGTACACATAAATTATTAGATTGGAAAATGAGTAAAAGGTGGAAAAGTTTATTTAAATAAGGCCTTCTTGCAGTTTGCAGACTGATTAGATTTTGCTGATGACAATGTAGTCGTTTGTAACTTTCTTTGTCATTTGCAGGGCAGCATTTCAGAATACATTGCATCATTAGTTACATAAATGAACAACATACAGAAACAATCCTGGTAAAAAAAAAAACTTATTAAATCCTCGATTTCTCAATGCACACAGACTGTGAGGCGAATGTCTACATTTTCAGTCGCTCTGCATGGCAGATGCAAGAACATTCACCAAAACAAACATATTTTCGTGGTCGAAGCGTCAGATTTAATGTTGAGAGGGGCGACCCAAGCAGCAGATTATACCGAAATGATTTACCCTTGAAAATGCGTCAACAGAATGATGAAAGTGCTGAGAACATCTCTGTATATCCATAATTCGGCTGGGGGTAATCGTTTTTTTCCTGTTGGCTACGCCAAAGGGGTGAATCAATGTAAAGTGAGTGGGATGTATCCAAGAGCATATTGGTTCCATGCAATGACAGCAGAATATCCCCAAATGATAAAGGAGAAAAATCAAGATATGTTACAACAAAGTCAATTTTCTTATAACCGGGACATTCATAATTCAGGGAAAATCAGAAAGTTCTAAAAACTAAACTTTCTTGTCTCCTCCCCCATCTTTTTTAAATTAATTTATTTTACTTTTATTTACTTTTTTTTTCATTTTTTTTTTCATTTTTTTTTTGGTTGCTTCATTTCATATCCAGTAATGGTCAATTTAGTTGATGTTAGAGTTGTCGACCTCTCTATCTAGCGCTCTAAAACAATGTGCCAATGGAAATAGGTAAATTGCTCTATAAAGATATTATATGCAAAGCAAGAAAAACAGTCAGGGATAGGGAAGGAGAAGTGGATGGATGAAAAAAGGAGATTGGCCTGTAGCGTGTGGGAGAGAAGTCTTCATTCTAATCAAATCACTGTCATGATGTTTAACACCCAGGGCGAGGCGATACATCACCATCAATAATTTACAGACACCACCGCGTAACAGGTCATGTCGTTATGGGCGTAGATAGCCAGAAGATGGGGTTAAGGAGCTGGGGGGGGGGGGTCGGTTGTGACCTGGGAGATTAGCCTCTATCCCTTGATATTCACGATGCCCAACTGTGCCCCATTAAAAAACGTAGTATCGTGTCTCTAGTTTTAAGAGGGTTCAACAAAAGCACAGATGGATGAATAGTTTTTATGAGTAGTTTCAATACGGGGAGGGTGAATTGATTATGGTTTCTTACTTAACTGCACTTTTTCACACCAGGTCCAGGTTCACTTGAGAAAATTCACCTCTTGTCTTTATTCTATTTTTCAAGCGATTTTCTAATCCATGTTCAAATCTACCCTATAAATTGGCTGTGGAGTCGAATGATTCCTTATTGCGGAGCACCAGGAGTGTCAAGTTTGACAGACATGTGCGCTATACAAGAACCCACTATTTTTATTATTATTATTACAATTATTATGATGATTATTATTATTATTATAAAGACTACCAATGACATCAAGATTTTGTCTCCTTTTAGGGGGATTTATATTCTTGACACGTATCAGTTTTGATATTTGGATTACATTTCCTTTAATTCACAAATAAGAAACTTAACCCCACATGCTTAGTTTAGCCTCTCCCTTTAATGGTTGATGTATTAACGGCATGAGACGCGATGTCTTAACTCCAAGATCTATTTACCAAGCTGTATCCAACGCATATACTCTCACTTAGGATTGCGAAAACATTATCAAAGCTGGGAGATAGATCACATGAACAATCTCTTTAATTAAATCCCCCCTGATGTGAGCAACTTGAAACTAATTACTGTCAACCAGGTTTAGCTTTATCGGTCTCATTTGTCAACAATGAGAGAAAAAGAAATCACAAAATCGCATGAATTCCAGTCTGTGAATACGTTGAAGTTAGTCGCTCAAGAGTAAAGAAGTACAGGCGGACATTAAAGTTACTAATTATTATTATTAGTAGTAGTATAAATATTAGTATTACTTTTTTCAGTGACTATCATTATTATTTATTTATTCATTTATTCAAACATATTTATACAGGATGACAAGATCAGTTGTAGGACTGTTTTACATCTTGGTCCTGGTATTAAAAAACATGAATATTAACACTGAAGTATAAAAATAGGTACATTCAATACAATAATAATGACAAACAAGAGGAATCGGTAGCAACACAAAAGTATTGGTAAATATAACAAATAACACGTAAGTGGAGCATTCATTCATTTCAAAGATGGCAGACTTCTTTAACCTTGATTACAAACCTATACCGATATAAAATACAATCAATAAGGGAAAAGAGGGTAAAATTAATAAGTGCTCCTATACTGACTACTTTATAGGCAAGGAATGGTGAGTACATGTAGTCTAAAATAATTCATTGCTCGTGAATAAAAAAAAATGATAACAAAGAGCATAGATAAGTTAAAATATTTTTAAAATTTAAGGTATATTGTTTAATATCTATATTTAAAGGGATTCGGTAACTGTGTGGAGGCTTTATTTAATAGATTGTTGAATTTTGATATCTGTGTTGTATAATGATGTTCAGAAAGATAAATAAATAGCCAGGCACAGAAAGGTTTTCAGATATATAATGCTATTATTAAGATATCTATGACTGAATACTCCCATTTACGAAAGCGTATGGCCATACGCTTTAGTCTAACACTGAGTCTATGGGGGAAAATGAGTCTGGCATTTCCGGTCACTTGCATATGTTTACTTTTGTGAAGCACATTATGGTTTTGAAGTGCTTTTTTTTCCTGGGCTTCATTTTTACACCATATTACATACATTGATAGCATGTAAGGCCAGGCAGCTCAGATTTTATCAAGCCTCTACAAAGTTACCAAATCACTTTAAAGCTATTGAGTGATATTGCATTTTGAAGATCATTAGGGGGTTTATTCCAAACATTATGCTCCAGCATATCTAAGTGTTTGTTTAAATGATTCCAGCTTGGGGTTTTTGGTAAAATAACATTAAGAGAATCAGCATTCCTTGTGTTAAAACTATGACGATCAAAGTACATTTCGATTTCATTGTAAGGTCGTAAGGGGGCAAGACCATTGACACATTTATACATAAGAGTAGCTAGAAAATAATCCCGTCTTTGTTCAATATTCGGCCATGATAAATTCCTCATCAAATCAGTGCCACTATTATTTTCATATTCCAAATTTCCTGTAAAAACAATCCGCTCTTTTCTGTGTTCTAAGTAGTTTTCTCTTATAAACATCCGGACAGTTTCCCCATACTGAGCATGCATAATCATAGATTTATACAATGTATCTAATAAAGCAGAATTTATGAATTTACGGAGTTTTGCAAGAAAATAAACTTTATATGCTACAGATTTACATAAATTGTTAATATGGACACTCCATTTCAATTGATCATCAATAAGTCCTAGATATTTCATAATTCTAACCTGCTATAACCTTTGTCTTTCCATAGTAATATTAAGTTCATTCAAAGACTGTGACTAAACATCACTTTAGTTTTATCTATATTAATACGAAGTCTGTTATTTACATACAACTTACTGATTTCATTCATATTCTCCTGTAATCGTGAGTAATAATTAATAATAATAGTAATATTGTTTACTCACGATTACAGGAGAATATGAATGAAATCTGTAAGTGGTATGTAAATAACAGACTTTGTATTAGTATAGATAAAACTAAAGTGATGTTATTAAGTCACAGTATTTGAATTATTACTATTAATATTTAAATTTATTATTAGTTTTATTATTATTGTTGTTGTTGTTATTATTATTATTATTATATTATTATTATTATTATCATTATTATTATTATTATTAATTAATTAATAATTATTATTAATAATAATAATAATAATAATAATAATAATAATAATAATAATAATAATGATAATAATAATAATGATCTTGTTTGCATTGAACGTAAAAAAACAACAAAGAAAAAACAACAACAACATAGTGATAGTGGTATCAGACCGTACTCGAATGTTCCTGTCATTGTGTACATGATTGGCGCCTTGTTCTATGTGTACAAAACATGCACAGGGTAAAGAGAAAAACACAAAATGGTATAAGTCATATGTTTATCATTTACCTCTTAGACGTGGGGACGCGGTGGTAATTGCTGTCTTGATTGTAGATTTTCTCATGGACAAATGAAGAACAGAGGACAAGTGTCGAAGAAGGAGAAGGAGATAATGAAGAAGAAGAAGAAGAAGATGGAGAAGAAGAAGAAGAAGAAGAAGAAGAAGAAGAAGAAGAAAGAAGAAGAAGAAAAGGAAGAAGAAGAAAAGGAAAAAAAAATAATAAGAAAAAGGAGAATAAGAATGGAAGAGGAATAATTTTAAAGAAGACGAAGAAGAAGAAGAAAAAGAAGAAGAAAAAGAAGAAAAAAGAAGACGAAGAAGAAGAAGCAGAAGAAGAAGAAGCAGAAGAAGAAGAAGAAGAAGAAGAAGAAGAAGAAGAAGAAGAAGAAGAAGAAGAAGAAAAAGGAGAAGAGGGAGGAGTAGAAAAAAGAAGAAGAAAAAGAAGAAGTAGAAGAAGAAAAAGAAGTAGAAAAGAAGAAAAAAGAAGAAGAGGAGGAATAAGAAGAAAAAAGAAGAAGAAGAAGAAGAAGAAGAAAAGGAGAAAAACTTCAGAAGAAAAAAAATAAGCAAGGAGAAGAAAGAGACAAGGACAAAAAAAAAAAAAAAATATATATATATATATATATATATATATGCACCTGGACGTGTATTGGTGGTAGTGCCTGACTGTTCTTGCCTGACGACATTAAATTGGCTTTCAAGTGGATCCGGTAAGAATACGTGAAAATTATTAGTTCTGCTTAAGGAAGATTTTATTTCATTCTCTTAAAAAACGTCAAAATAAATTATATACGATACATATTTTATAACTGATTGCAGATAAGAAGTGGGGGGAATTATAAAAAGCCAAGGCTTGTCAGAGATGTTTCCCTGAAAATATACATAGTTAAAATTGAAACATTTTTAAACAAGAAAACATAGAACAAATATCTTAAACTACGGACAGGACAGATGAATTAAAGAAAGAGGAGAGGAGAGAAAATAAGATTTTAGGAGTAAACATTTTTGATACCTTTTGCATATTAGCATTTCATAACATTTAAATTTAAATGACCCTTATACAATCGTTAGAAATGTTGTAATGATTTACATTTTTTAATGGATTCAGGTAGATTATTCCATACCAGTGGGCCGTGATAAAATACAGTGTCTTTGGTACGTTAATATTTGGCAGAGAGTTGGCGCTCTTTAGCCAAAGATTAACTTTCTGGCCATGGACTTTTGATTTATCCTCCCTCTCGGTAGAAAATAAGAGTATAAAATCCCAGAATCACAAAGTAAATGTTAGATGTTTTACCGTGGTCTGCCATCAAGCTGTTAATATTAAAGTTTATCATCATTCCCAGTACATGCATTATGCATCCATCTTTACGTGGGAAACTATACCGAGTAGTTACCAGACTGTATTATACTGCTGAACGTGTGTTAAAGATCTCGCAACAAGTTATTTAACTAATGCATATTTCCAATGCACTTCTTAGGTTTCTTTTTCAATCCACTTCTTAGGTTTTATTTCCGTAATAAAACATATGTAGGTCCATACTCTATAAGCAAGATATGTACCAGGAGCACATTATGTTAAGAATGAGTATACTCTCGTGTCTTTATCTGGCGAAGGATTAAAAACTATCTAGATGAAAACAAGAAAAATAAGATTCCGTTTCTTACTAATATTATTCATGAGGTGATTTTGTGATTTTTAGTTTTCTCTGAGAATATTCTCCCATTACTCGCTACAGATTAAAGTAGCGAGAAAGCAGATGAAAGCTTTTAGCTCCACTGCCAGGAAGTTCATTGATGCGCTTCCAACGAATATTGATGAACAGATTTTTCACAGATGGAATATTAAATACCAAAAATTTGATGTCTTGAAACAATCTTATGCTCATTGATTTTGATTTTGATTCTGATTCTGAGAGAGAGAGAGAGAGAGAGAGAGAGAGAGAGGGGGGGGGGGGGGGGGGGAGAGTTCTTGTGTATTTATATGGAAACGATTTAAGTGGTGTCAAACCTTTCAGATTTTAATATCTCCCATTTTCGCTCTTTTGCAGAAACTCTTATAAATACATTAGCTAGTGCTGTCGCGTGGGTGAGAGATAAGCATAGATATATGACTCAACCATCTTCTTAAATTATAAGGCAAGACGTATCGTTTCCAGCTAAGAAGCTAAATGTATACGTATACCCCTTACTTTACATAAAGTAATCTCACATTTAGTTTGGAATAATGTGGAAAGAGGGAAGAGATTTGGGATACTGAAGGCGATATTATTTTACGAAAAAAAAATACAAATTTCTTTCTAAAAGATATATAACAACATCACAAAAGAAGAATTTGCAATAACAAGGAACAAAATACAAAATCATTTTAAAAAGAAAGAATGGAAAAGTACTCTATACAAACATTTTCATAATTCTGCCTTTTTGCTTGGAGTAATGAACAAAAGTAACACTATATCATGCAAATTTGGTAAGGTAAATTAATGTAAGAGACCATTCTAATATTCTCAGATTCGTATACATATACTAGCCTACAATTAGTGTATCTCCTTTTTATTCGACAGAATGTAACACGTAATACGAGAAGAAGCTATATCCCAAACCCTTTTCGAATTTGCAATCATTGCAATACCCCCTTACATAATTCAAAAGAATTATTTTCCACAAGTGATCCTGCACTTTACAATAATAAATCGAAATATTGCTCTTTTAGTGTTGATATTGATGATTTATTTTCTTATATTAAAATGTATTTATATAAGAGATCCGTTTACTTTTGAGAATGACTGAAGCAAAACTCAACGTTGAATGAAAAGAAATTGGAAAACATGAAAAAAATAACGTTTCAAACTTTTTTTCTTATCATCCCATCCCTGTTTTCCCTGTTTTCCTTTTTACGTTGCAATATTAATGGATGAAGGAGAAGTACTTACTTAAAAAGTTGATATTCAGTACAGATGATAAGTCAGATAGTATTGTATAATTCTTCCACTTTTACAAAGAAAATCAAAGGCTACTATAGTTTAAAGATTGAGCAAAGTTACTGGGCAAAGTCGCAGGCCGTACTATCTATCGCCAGTATAGTTGGACACTAGGGTGTATTTATTATTCACGTAATCCCCTCGGAAGGGCTAAGCTGTTAAAAGCCGTATCACAAGTGTTCAGAAAATGACAGCTAATGGAAACGTAATGGAAAATTTAAAAACTTGAGAAGTATTATTAAAGCAAAAGATGGCTTCACGTGCTTTGGGGGATTAGTGATCTATAATACATGTGCTTTGTCAGTTCTTGAAGGTATTAAGAACAGGAAGTGCCTTTTTGCCAGGAAAGAAAGATCCCATATTTTGTTGTTGTTGTTGTTGTTGTTGTTGTTGTTGTTTTATTTTGTTTTTATCCGTGACCAGGGGAAATTTCATGTCTAGTAAGATATTGCACGTGAGCCTTCAGTGTATGAGTAACCCTTTTCTTGGTCATACACTCGCTTGCCAAATTCTGACTGCGGAATGTTTTCAAAGTTTTCAGTTAACTGAATGATAACCTTTTCTATTTAGCCAATATCATTCGTATTTATCAAGCAAGAAAGCAGAATGTAATTCTTAGAATCCTCTCTCAGAATTCCTAAGTCTCATCAAGATTCCCAGCTGATCACTCAAGGGCACTTAGACCCTGCTAAGGTCAGGCATGCCACCTACGATAACACCGACTGACCTTCAATCTAGTTAGGTTGAAGGAGTGATGGGCAACAGGACTCCAGCCCCTTGGCTTGGACGTCACTTTACTGGACGTCACTTCAGGACCAGTTGGAGCAGCTGTGATTCCAACTAACTCACTCGCAGATGAAAACTAGATTGATTGCATCCACGGGGGTCAGTTCTCCATTGGAGGCTGGGGACATATGGGCAGTTACATCATCCACGATTAAGATTGGATTAAAGTATCATCTGCACTGCATGCTTCCGATTATATCCGTTTGCGCCGCCCCCCCCCCCCCGACAGCTTCACCATATACTATATGACACACTAATAATGCAAAAGAGCACAAAATAATTGCTATATGATGACATACCAAATCACTAATTGGTCTGCAACTCTAGAAAGATGACATATCTATGCTACAATACTTTCATATCTACTTCTGATGACATATCGGACGGATGTTTTTAGTATGTTCACAAATTTACTTTATATGGAGAATGATATTAATTATATGGTCATTGATTAAAAATTGTTTTTCGTTCATTTGATATTCTTGATAAAAGATAATGATAAAACATGCGCGGTATATATGACAACATCAAGGACACTGGTGTGTTTTCTATCATTTTATAAATGGTATGTCTTCATTTTATACTTCTCCTTTCTCTGCATATAATTTCCATAATATTTTAAGTATTTAGTTTGTTGCTTATATTCTGATATTATTTGTTACAATGTGAATTCCAATGAATATTAATCGTTAATGTATTGTGTGTGTGAGAGAGATTATACGAATTATGTGAAAATATTCCTATCAATATTGTATGAATTCCATTCAAATCGACAGAGGTCGGATTTTTCAAACAGGATAGCTATTTTGATCTTAAAATTCGTTCAGCTTTAAGGCTTGCCTTTTTAATAACGACGATACACGTAAATTATTATTCGATGCATTTACGGATATCTCGCTCCATCCATAATACAAATTTGTCTCCTAATGTAGTATCACTGATTAGATATACGTGCTTGCAAAGGTGCCAATGAGCGTGTATTGCAATTATCAGACGCGGAATTAATCCAAAAGACCCCCACCCTAATTCAACTCTCTGAATGGCGGGAATTGTTCCACTAATTGGATGTGCTATGGGCTGTGCAAATTGAGTCTAGACCAGGGCAGAATTGAAATTGAATTTGTTTTCTGAAAAATGGGGACAAATCGAGGCAAAAGTGATAAGCGAATATGCCTCGCAGAATGGGAAGTCTAGCACCATTGCTGACTATCATCTTCTTTTTTCTCCTTTCTTCATCTTGAAAATAAAAGGGGCGTGGCAGTCATGGTGTCACGTGGATAGGGCAGAGAACGTCAATTTAATATCGTTAGTTTATTCAATCCAGGTACATAGATAATGCAATTACTTTTTGTCGTGAGCTTTCTTTTTGGTGATTTAAACAAGCATTGACTTTATATCGATGTGACATATCTCCTATATGATGATGTGATTTTGAATGATTCGCATTCTGTAGTTTGTTCATTACCTAGAGCAGTGGAATCCGTAGAAATGAAGTTCAACAAGATGGATAATTTAGGTCTTTATAAGAAAACAGAAGCTGTGTTTTGACCTCGTGACAATAAACACACGTTGCCGTTGATTTTGCATGCTATACTTGCAATCACATCCAGGACACCATCTGTTACAAATTTTTCACATCCCTACTTATCTGGCCGGGGGAGGTGTAGTCATATTTTACACTTGTTGAAGTAAGTAGAGGGTGAGCGCGTGTGTGCGTTTGGGGTGTGAGAGTTTGGGTGTGGAGTGTGTATGGCATGACCTGTGGGCATGTTGGTAAGGAAGTTCTGTCAATGGGATGTGATGTATTGCGTAAGAGAAAAGGAGAATGAAAGGGAGGGAGAGGGGAGTGGAAAGAGAAGAGAGAGAGAGAGGGGGGGTGTGAGAAAGGGGAAGAGAGTTGAGAGTGTTGGGAAAAGAGGAGAGAGGGGTAGAGATAAGCAGAAAGAGGGAGGGAGAGAGAGAGAGAGAGTGTGTGTGTGTGTGTGTGTGTGCGTGGGTGTGCGTGTGTGTGTGTGTGTGTGTGTGTGAGAGAGAGAGAGAGAGAGAGAGAGAGAGAGAGGGGGGGGGGATTGAAACGAAGTATTTCTACCTCCAAAATCCCATAAACGAAAAGAGGATTTTTAATTTAGCCGTTCTATTTGGTGAATATAAAATGTTCAGGTTTATCCTTCTTTTGACTGCACCTTGAAAAATTATCATCTACACAACACAAGTGCTAGGTTCAAGAAACTATCTGACGAGCGAGGTTTCACTAATGGCTATCTGTAGTTGAGATAATAGTTCGTTTTTAAAGGGTGATTCCATTTAATGACCCTAAATGATAGTCATCAATGTCAAGAAAGTCTCCAGGATTTGAAAGACATAATAAATGATGAGACTTTTCATTCTTGGTGAGATGGTTCGTACGATAGTCGAGAAAAACCCATAAAAGATGATTAAAGTATGTTATCTTCGCCTCATAATTATGTCACTAAAACATTGTTAACACGAAACGCGTCTTTTATAATGATCGACTGTAGAATTTGAAACATCAGCTTCTGAAGGTTGATATACTGCAAAACTTAAAATACAAACGTTTCGGCTGCACCACGCCCATGCATGCTTAACTGCTCATTCAAACAAGTTTTGAGTCTAAGTTTGTCTCTGTGCAATTTTAATTAGGTATTGTATGATCCATACCCAGCAATAATAACGGACACTTTCTTCACCAAGCCCATTTGGGGGATCCCTTTAAATCATTTGATAATTCATCGAATGAAGGTATAGGGTACTCGCCCACGTTCATGCACGATCTTAAACTGAATATACACGATCTCGAAAGCTCTTGCAGTATAATGATAAACACGTGCTGAGCTCGGAACTCCCTTCACGTAGGCCTATCGAGCATGTTCGCCGTCACATCCCTGACTTTTATAATCTCAAAGACAAAGACAGAGATTTAATTTTAGAAGTTCCTAAATATTGAAGCCCTGTAGTATTAAAGTGTTGACACATACTAATCTCGTGATGAGCTTGACACTCGTCAGGACACTTTCTCATCAGATGGTGTTGGCCCACGGTCGCTAACAAAATTCAACGTGTGCAAAATTTGGGGACACATTCAGTTTCAACGTGATATGGACGTGCACAACACGTGATATCCGTAATGTGCTTATTTATAACATGAAAAACAATTGCACACCGTTTTGTTTAACCCTTTCGAGACAATTGACCACATTTTGTGGTTTGGCTCAATAACTTTTGATTCAGAGTCCTGAAAAATATACCAGATACATGAGTAGAAAGAGTAAAAATTTCTGCACACACTATGTCTATTTTTGTTACATGACCATATTGCGTTTGATCCCAGGAATTTTAAAAAGGAGAAGCTTTAAAATCCTTAAATTGGCAACACATTTAGAAGTTCAAAATCATTGTTTTTTATCGAAATTGGCAAGTTTTTCAACTTTTCGACAATTCTTTTAACCATGTATATTGTTTTCAAAGACATTACCCCTTATTACAATCTTGTCGCACTAAAAGAAAAATATTACAAAATGTGATCAATTTAGCCCATGAATAATTCCTGTCATGAAAGGGTTAATGAACTTCCGTCAAAAACATATCATGTAAAAGTGAAAGTGAAAGTGAAAAATACGTTGTTGACACTTTCTTTTTTTTTTCTTTTTTAGGCAACTGCTGACAAGCATGACCTGTTCAGGAAATGTCACGATGTTAGTACGGGCTAACACGATATATCAACAATTCATTGCTGTTTTTTTTTTTTCTGACAACTCAAACTTTGATGCTCTTTATTTTGCTTGTAATGATCGAAAATGTTTCTACACTAAGTTGTGTCGTCAATTATTTTGTATATTGTTAATTGCACAATACTTCTTGTTATATACTTTGAAAAATGAAAATGTAAGGAAATAAAATCTAAATCTAAAATCTAAAAAAACAAGAGCTTCAGATCATGTTACATGTACATATTATTATAGTGTACGAGAACGTGAAAAGATTTTCTTTGTAAAACCGAAAAGTTGGCACTGTTGTTCATGCATTTATAGTTTATCGTTTTGATTATTGTATTTCTCTTTTGTATAAAGTATCATCTTCTCAAATAGCATAAGCTATTTCATCATGCGCCTAGGAATCGTTAAACAAGATAGATGGCGCAATATAAGTGCGTTGTATTATAATTGTTATTATTATCATTACATGTATCAATGATAGTCGAAAATATGTTATTCTCACAATAAGCCTGAAGACTTAAACACTGTTAAAATCAAGATTTACTTGCACGACGTGTATTTCGAAGAATCGTAATGTCATGAATAAATTAATAACGCTATCTTTGTGTTTCGCTGCAGGCCATACAAGATGTCTTATATATATCTTTACCTGTTGTAATGTTTTGCCAATTTGTCATGTGTATATCTTCAATTATATTCACCGTTTCCGGTTTCGTATATTTCACGACTAATGCAAACAAATGATTTTTTTTTTCATAGGGCCCTCGTTTGATTTTTTTATTTTTTCTGGTTTGGCCTACATTCTAACAACCCTCGCCTCAGGTGTGTTTTCCTTTGACCAAACCTTCAATTATTCGGCCATGAATTTTACACCAGCGTTTCATGGAAATACTTCAAATATCAGTATCACAGCTGAAAGATCCTTTCCCTTCAATTTCCACATTTTTTCCCCCTCTGAAAAGAATTGTCACAAGTTTATCATTATATTGCAAACTCTTCAAGTGAATCTCCAGTAGCGTGCTCGAGCTAAACTGTTTTTTGTAATGTTTGTTCCTTTTCCTGAAAAATGAATCGGCACGTTTGGTAACATTCCGAGAATTATACAATTATTTACTAATGATTTAGATTCTCAACACCTGTCTATGCAAGCATCTTTATCAAAATTAATTTTAAAAGAATTATAAGTGATTATCTTTATTTATATCCTACATCATGAATTTCTCGTGTAAGGATTGGCCAGGAATGTCTCACGTGACATAAAATACTTCCACCATGAAGAAAAAAAAAATGAATATCGCGTGACGTCAGACCTCCGTATAATTTTCGTTATACGGATATTTTGACGTCACTTTTTGATTATTCTGGATATTTCAAAGCTATCGATATCTCGAAAATGTATCGCGATAATGTTTGTGCGTGACGAGCCTCTCGGTGTATGTAGGTCTACTCTGATTCTACATTTAGTTTTTATTTTGTATCTATCTAGGCTTTATCTTGTAGGATATAAATCAAATATACCATGCACTCTTTTCGAGGCACCAGTTGAAATTATGGATTCTTTTTAACGGTGACTGATATAATTACTATTTTCTTCGGGGCGAATGCCAGTCACCTCAGAGAATCCATAATTTCAACTGGAGCCTCTCAGTGCAAGATATATTTGATTACTATATCATCGTTCAATATGGTAAAAATTATTTATGTTTTTAATATATTTTACCATTGCAAGACGTTATCGATAAATTCAAATTCTTGATTTCCAAGATATAAAAGTTGTTCATTTAGTAATCTTGTTGAACTTTAGTTTTACAATGAATTTTAGTGATAATGAGTGCGATAATGCATGTTAAAACCAAATGTACGTTCTTGTAAAGAAGACAGAAAAGGCAGCTTCGTATACTCCTCAGCCCAGAGCATTGCATTAGTTTTAAAGCAAATGTTTTAATGCAAAAGTTGCTATTTATGTCTCATGTATATAAAATGTGTGATTTCTCAAAGCAATACTTTCTTACAAATAATAGATTATTTCATTAACGTGGATTACATTTGAAATCAGATATCAATACATAAGTATATAGAATAGAATGAACAGGGGAAAAAAAGGCGCAGGCTTAATGGCCTTTCGGGATAAAATGTAACCAATTGATATTATTTAACCAACACAGTCAACATGGTCAAATACCAGTGTGAACATGAAATGTGTATAAACACGCCGTGTACTGGACATTCGTCCATTTTTTTTTCCCTCTTCCCTATATGGCATGTATGGTGTCGCCATCGGATGTAGGTCAGGCTTGAAGAAGCTTAGAGAAAACTGTCACACCATTCTGTATAGATGATCCCGGTGCAGTGGGAGTATAGTAGAGAGGTGATATTAGAGAATCTAGATTAGACATGACTTGTCATTTTTAGGGTGGTGGGCGGGTGAGGTGATATGTGTTTAGATAACGGATGGTTAGAGGACACAAATTTTAATGAGTAATTCAATGAGCAAATGATAGAAAATGAGTAGGGGCTGCATCCCCTAATTTTAAAACGATCAACATTTCGGGCAGCCGTCGAAGTGGTCTTTTTGAAACTGCTTTGATCTCATTTAGCATTGTTCAATGACCAAAGTAAATCAAGAAAACTGTAGAAAGATTAGACAAATTATCATCTGTGGATCTCAAAATAACAAAGTATTTTTTTTTTCTCGCTCGCTTCGATCGGTCGCATATTGAAAAAAAGATAAGAAAATTAAATGAAAATGATATTTTGGAAGGGTAAGGTGACAAAATGTGTCAAATCCCCAGGAAAAATTATGCCACTACATTATGATGTCATTATTCGCTTCAAAACAAAACGTCCTCAGGCCTTATTGTATTTGGTGTTTTGTTTGTTTGTTTTTTCCAACTCTGAAGAGATTTATAAGCATCGCTGGAGGCAAAGAAAATAATTAACAATTTACACGTAACGTGATAACACAAGATCAATACAAGATTAGTGAATATATGGGCCTAAATCAGAAAATACATGCCTTAAAAGTCTTTCGCCTATAGGGGTTCTTGTGCATATTACAGAAACGCGTCCGTTGATTCCCTACAAGTTTGATCATTCATTTTGCCTAAACATGCCCCTTAGACATGTTAGACGGAAACTACAAATAAAGTGTGCCAACATCGTTTCATCGATTCTGTGAAACCATTTAAGATGTTTATACGTCCAAGCAAAGCCTGCATTGATAGTTTCATTAAATATTCATGGATGGACAAGTGTCGACAAAATTAAGTGGTGTCGGCAAGTTTTCAGTTCTTTTAATTGAACTGATCGAATTCTTACAAAATTTACAAATAACATATTCAGTCATGTCAGTAATATGTACATGATTTGTTTTAAAAAGAAGCATGCTGTTAAGTACATATACCATGTATACGGTGAGAATTAATTTTAGGCCTCATTCTCAATGGTCACAGTGTCATTTCGGCAATGAAATAAATTGCGCCCTTAGAGTGGGTTTAATATCTTCTCTTTCTTTTGCCTCCTTGAGGATACCGCAGAATAAACAGCACCACATGTCACCTGCAGAAGACAACTAAAAATTTCTTCTGGCTGTTTTCATTTGAAAACAGACGGATGAGTTATTGTTCTAGACAAAGCTGCACTTGCGTTTAAATTGGGGTAAATTACCTTTAGCGGCATATCAATATGATACGTGCTGTTTTTTTTTTTTTTTTTTTTTTTTTTTTTTGTTTTGTTTTGTTTTGTTTTTTTTTTTCTTCTTCTTCTTCTTCTTTAAGAAATCGTTTATTATAAAAGTTTGAATAATATTTTTTCGTACAAATTTGTATAAGTTGTTGACCCCAATCGAATGCAATATACTGGCCTAAAGAGAGAGAGAGAGAGAGGGGGGGGGGGGATACGTCGGACATAGTGGCTGAGATAGAGATCTTCGTCACTTTCCCCACCTTTCTAAGGTTTGGATGTCTCCAAGACTGCAGTCGGTAGTGGATTCAGTGACGGGGGGTGGGGGGGGGGGGGACAAGTATTGTATACTGTCCCAAATTTGTAACAACCATCCAACACTCTTAAATAAGGGGGCTCTCAAATTTTTAATTTTGCCAGTTGGGGTGCATGTTTTTGGCCGAGGGTTATACGTGTGTATGATATAAGTAGATTCCGGCCCGAGGGGCACATTTTCCCCTTCCCCCTCCTCCCTCCGTCATCTACTTCTCATCAAAATATGTTTTCTACAAGGTACGTTAAATGCATTAAATGCAAAAGAAAGTATTAGAATAATACTTAAATGGGTAAATTCTTTCTCTGAAATGGAAAAAGAAGACTTAATAACGGAGAAGAAGACTGTGTATAGATGATTATCATGAAAAACTCCTAACAAGAGAGAAAATGCACTCAAGTTGCAAGATATTCTAGCTTGTGACGATAATCATCGATACAGTCATGGGTCAATCGATCCCAACCAGCCACAAGGGCAATACACCTTTCAAAGAATCGTCTTCATCACCTACCAAGCAAAATAACCCAGCGGCCAGTGATGCCCTTTCTTTTCTAACCATCAGATGGGCGATCGTCCCTTCTAATGGGTGTATCGTGTAGCTCACCATGCTCACGAAGGAAAAAAGGGGCGAGCACTCAAAATAAACCGAATCCCAACTCAATCTACATTCCTGATGACATTTTGCTTTCAATTAGCCGGAAGTGCTCTTTTAATTGATGAAATTCTGATTGAAATAATAACTCGCAACCAAATACCCTCGTGCTGATTTAATCACGAGCAAATGGTTTCTTTATAGATGGTGAACTTGATCGAGTTACGTTGAAATCCAATTAAAGGTGATAGCACTACTTTTTTCTCTGTTATTCCCTTTTAAATATTCTTCTTCTTTACATCATATTCCTCCTCTCTTGCATAGAGTTCTAATCAAAATTATCGGAGCTTATTTGAACACGTGGTCGATAATTTTCTATGTGAGTGACGGCTTTTTAAAGACCTTTTCAGCGGAGTGCTTACTGATGATGGCAATAATCATCTATGCTATAGGCAACTTTCCCTGGTGACGTTTTGAGTAGATTAAATCTTTCCAATGTGTGTAGGGATGCAGCAGCAGCAGCAACTGAGCCTCTCCATCTCTTTTTTGTCTAATCCCATTTCGTCTAAACCCAGTGTGTCTACCACAAATAAAAATAGAATGAAATAATACAAATGTTGTTTGCACGAAGTCCGTCTATTAACCACGTGGTCTAATCAAACGTTTGTCAGATTTTCATTGTACAGTTCAGTTATCATTTTCGTCTGTTCATCATTTTGGGCTACTCATTTTCAGTCTACACACCATTTCTTCTTTCTTCGGACGAAAGAGGTAGGAGAAATGCAGATTTATGTCTGCCAAGCACAAGGTTTATTCAGTCACTGAATATTAAGAAAATAAAGGTAATAATCATTCCTAAAAATAACGACGGTCATGCACCCTACATGTATATCCTGTTTCTCATCCGAAATATTCCCTTTAGGATTCAAACAGTGCTTTACCTTTATTTTACTCTGTAGTTTATTATACAATGTTCTGAATGTTGATTGATTGTTTAATTGAAGATGGAAATAAATGTTCATTTTGAATTGAATTGAATTGAAGAAACTGATCCTCTAGAAAGCATAGCAAATATGACCATGATTTCTAGCAATTTGATTAAGTTTATATAAAAGTGAGACAAGGGATTTCGTCTTCTTCTATTTTTGCTTGGAGTCATTTTACAAAATCATTGGAGATGAGAGCCGGGGTCGTAGAAACAAAGTAACAGACGTAAGGAATTATTCGAATCCTTTTATCACCTTGGGGGGGGGGGGTATATAAGGGAATCTGTTGGAGCCATCACAAGGCTCTAAAATCAAAATAGATGTGTTCAGTTCTTAGTATTTCATGTTTTAAATATATATATATATATTTATATATATATATATATAACAAAAACATATTCTTATACCTTCTAATTCACATACAAATAATGCTGAATTTCTCTAAGATGACTGAGGAAAAAACAATAATAGTTTACTTTGACGAAAAAGGATGGCGTATTCATACGGTGATTTCGAATTTAAAAATTTTGCCTCAAACGAATTATGACCAAATCATCAGGCTATCGCCTCAACAATGCAGCCTTTGGTACAATTTTTAATCACCCGTATCGCTTGCTTATCACCATGATCACGAAGTGTTCAATTTACAATGCCTTTTGGAATAATGGAAATGGCTACGGGCATGGCAGGGCATTTCACCGATTTTTAATCAGAGGCAGAGAAAACTGATAATGACTTTTGAGGACACAGAGAGAAAGAGAGGGGGAGAGAGAGAGAGAAAATAAGAGAGGGAGAGAGAGAGACAGAGAAAGGGGAGAGAAATAGAGAGAGTCAGAGTCAGCAAGGTCAGAGTCAGAGACAGTCAGTAAAGTGAAAGTTAAAAGGAAGAAGTTTGAAAAATATAATATCGATTTCTTTTGAAGGTCATCTTGAAGTTATTCAATGCCACATTCCAGCCGACAACCCAAACCAGGGCGTCTTTCGTTGATCCGCGCTATGGTATTCTGACCAGGAGACTCAAACACCAGCCTCTCGGCAATCAATGAACAACCCTTCCGGTCGACGGTGTTCCCATGCTACCCGAGAAGCGTGATGACTTCGGGCGATACACTTGAAACCGTGAACGACAACCGCGTGTATGTAAGATATTCAAAAATCAATCGAATTAGTAGTTAATGCCAAGAAAGAAAGAAACAAAAATCACTTTGCATGACGACGACGAGAGTGTGTAGGAAGTGGAATAATTTTGATGCAGTTGTATTTTGTGACAGAGAATGTAAAATAAAATAAAAGAATATTGATTAGGAATGACAATGCTGGGAAACAAATTAATAATCTGAGACGTCTAGAATTAACTATACGTTGATATTTCATTTTCAATTGGACGTACACAGAAACGATGAAAAGGGAATTTGCTCAGCAAGTTTGTTTTTCTTCTTTTTGTGATGAAAACAAACAAACAAAGAAACCCCAAGCCTCGATCAAAAAGAAAGTTTGGGACAGAATTATATGGAATTTTTCTTTTCATTATTACGGATATCATTATAGCAAAATAGAGATAGGCCCTGGAGCAAATGAAATCTTCTGAGAGCCAATTCTACGTAAAAATGATGGCATGTGTGTAAGATTAGTAAAAAAGCGATTATGTATTAAGTATTATCAGAGTAATTTATGTTCAGAATCATAACAGAACAGTTTTAACTAATTATTTATTATTATAAACCGTTCACATTATGATATAACGTCCCTATGTGCTTCCCAAGGGTTTGGATATTATTACCCTGGCTTTAGCTCCGGCTGCTGTAATCAGCGCACAGTGCATTTCAAGGAATAAATCCTGCCAGGTACCCATTTAACACCTGGGTGGAGAGTGGCAAACGTAGTTTAATGTCTTGCCAAAAGACTCTAGTGCCGGGCTGAGATTCGAACCCTCAACCATTGGAATGAGAGTCAAGTGAATGAACCACTATACCACGACACCTCCACTCCAGTAATGAAAATAATTATGGTTGCCACAACGGAATGTTTTAAAAGTATATTTATTTTCTTAATCTTAATATTTTTTTCCTCTCTTTCTAAGTCAATCCAAATCAACATAGTTCATCATCTAGAAATAATAGAAAGTGCAAAATCAAATGTACTTCGATTTAGAAGGACTCACTATAGGAAATGAGATAGCAATCATATACTCAATTGTCACGCTCTGCTTACTTCCAAAATAGAACGTTTTTCTTCTGGCCTTGAATTTAACAATAAAAATGAATAAACTCTTTTTTCCAATTAACTACGTCGTCAACTTGTAGTTCTAATTGTCGTCTCGAATCGACTCAAGCAGCAAGCATACACATGTACGTGAAAGTGTTAGTCATTTTAATTGGTTATAACGATGATCCTCATGTCGATTCTGATAAATTCAATCGATTATTATTTCATTTTGTTTTATGATATTCTATGAATTGCTACCGACTTGTAGTGTCATTTTCACACTCGTCCCAATGAATATCCAATCTATTCTGCTTGGCTGCGCATTTTGTATAACGTCATAATGTTTCGTGGTATGCAGAAATAATAAGAATTGATACGGCTAAACAATATTTCCCCCTACATTATTCATACTTTATGAAGTGATACACGTTCGGTATAAGGTATTTATAAACCTCCCAAACCTTCCTTGCTATACTCTATACAGCAAACATATAGGCTCTCTCTCTCTTTCTCCCCCGCCCCCCCCCCCATCTCTCTCCTCCCCCCTCTCTCTCTCTCCCCTCTCTCTCTTTCTCTCTATCTCTCTCTCTCCCCCCTCTCTCTCTCTATCTCTCTCTCTCCCCCCCTCTCTCTCTCTCTCTATCTCTCTCTATCTCTCTCTCTCCCCCTCTCTCTCTCTCTCTATCTCTCTCTCTCTATCTCTCTCTCTCTCCCCCCCCCTCTCTCTCTCTCTCATTCTTTCTCTCTCTCTCCATCCTCTCTTTCTCTCTCTCTCTCCCCCCCCTCTCTCTCTATCTCTCTCTCTCTATCTCTCTCTCTCTCTCTCTCTCTCTCTCTCTCTGTATCTCTGTATTTTAAGAACATGAATGAAAGCGTCAAAGTTGACTTGAAAGAAATGGTTAGGAAAAAAGAAGTAGAGGAAGAACAACAATAATTGGAACAAAATAACAACAGAAATAATTATCCACAGTGATAATAATAATTTTTAAAAAATGATGGTGATCATGAGACGAAGGAGGCGTTGATAAAAAATTTAAAAATAAAAAAATAAAAAAGTAGCCTACACATCCACCATAAATCCACCTGTAGGCCTAGGGCTGGCTGTATAGGAATGCTGGTATACTATGTTAGTTTCTCGCCTCTTGAAATATAGGCCAAACATCCTGGGGTCAAAAGGAGAAGCGATCGCGTGTGTGATGATCGTTTCGAGGTTTACCTGACATTGCCTGACAACATCAATGCAAATGACATCAGAGTGATGGGAAACGTCTCTTGCCGAGCGGAAATTTGCTTCATTTTCATGTCATGGAGAAACAGGTAGGCTATATGATTCATTACTTGTTTTCAGGATTCGTTTTCTTTTCAACGCCTTAGACCATTGATCGTTTTACAGAGAAATACGGATAATTATGTTGGGCTGAAAACATATAGGAAAAACAATTTAAGCGCCTTGGTAATATGCATGAATAGTGCAATAGATACTGCATCTTCATGAAAAAAAACTCTTGAATTTCATCGTTGAATATAATTTGCTTGATGTTAGCATTATTTCTAATCATGAAGATGATTAATCAGTTGCATTTTCTGCTCTAAGACTTGAACAAATCAAGTCGATAATTGTTATATTTTCACTCCGATATTCTTGTACAGTAATACAATTAAGATAAAGATTTAGGGCCTTATTGAATTATCATTCTAGAAATGAGTTTCGTCGTTTGCCAGAACTCCTCAAAAATTGTCATAATTGAATCCACTAATCGAAGTACTTGCTATTTATGGATTTGCTAATGAATTTAGCCGAATTTCAAGGTCAAATTATCTTCATCCATGTGTCTTTTAAACGTATAGGCCATTTACTTTCCCCCTTCCCCTGCATGGCCACCACCCTGCCCCTTTCTTTTTCTTTTCTTTTTTTACTTTTTGTTTTCACCCTTTAATCAATGTTAGCCTTCTCGCTCCATTGGTGATTGGGATGGCGTTTTCTTATTGAATCATTTTATCGTTGTTCTAGAAAGTCACCCCTCTGGCAATTGGTACGAAGACACTCCTCCAGAATGTCACCTTTGTTTAAACAGCCTACTTTCTAAAAAAATATCAACGAAAATGGAGAGGGGAGGTAGGGAGAGAGATTTGAGGGAGAGAGAGGGGGGGGCATAAATAGAAAGAGAGAGAGAGAGAGAAAGAAAGAGAAAGAGAAGAGGGCAGTGAAGGGGGTCGATCGGATAGAGCGAGAGATGGGAAAGAGAGAGAGAGAGCGGAATGGAAGAGAGAGGGCGAGCGAGGTGGGAGGGGTGAGGGGGAGAGAATGAAGCTGAGCTGAGACGGTTGATATTAAATATTGTATGAAAGATGAACACTGATATGCGAATAAATAAAAGACAATGAGAAGCACTTTAGAAAATCACAAAATAAGCCTATCTTTTTTTCCCCCCATTATCATTAATTTATCATGCGTGCAGATACAGTATACACACATAACATTAAAATATGTGTGTGTGTGTGTGTGTGTTATTAACATTAAAATATGAACTGCTAAAATAGTTGCCACAAGATGGCGTTATATCAGAGCAGCATAGAGATTTCTATGCAGAGCAGGCCTAGAGCCCAGTGGCATTCATGTGTTCCGAATCGGTGTTTGTTCCAAAATTGTAGAAAATATCCCCTTTATTTGCAGGAAAACGAGGCCATTGTACAGGCTCTACATAAAACCCTTTTACAGCCGCAACGAACAATCTTTTTTTTATAGTTTGAGCATTCAGGTGAAATTTAGCATTTGCATGACGCTTTTTACTGGGCCTGATTTAGTATATGCCTTATACTCCAAAACATCTGATTTGAAAACGCTCACATGACGAATCTTAATGCCAAAACACCCAAAAATATTTTAATGACTGTACGTATTGCTGCACAGGCCTCGAGTTTCTAAAAAAAAAAGAAAGAGAGAGAAAAAAAAAAGCAGGTGGTCCTAATGTTGTGAATGATGTTAGCGGAAGTTATGTCGGCGGATGGTTTGAACCGGGGTTTGAACCATATTGAAATAGGCCTCCCTTTCAGTGTAGTCTGGGAGCCTGTCCTGAAATAGTCACCCCATTTTACATATGAGATTTGACCCCTTAAAGTTACTACTAAGACCATCCATGTCATTCACGAAAAGCTCGTCAGCTCGAACGAAGCCGCCGGGTTCGGCCCCGAGAGCCACCAAAAAGGGACCCAAAGTCGGGTCGATATCAACCCATCTAAGATATACGCCAAACTTTTTCAAAAGGAAGGTGTATGACAATAATTACCAAACACAAAAACTGACAAAACTTTCCGTCGGGATGGGTTGTCAGACCGCCCCCCCCCCCCAAAAAAAAAAAAAAAAAAAAAAAAAAAAAATTGGGAAAATTTTTCCCCTTAAGGCCCATGGATCGAAGGAAGAGGTATAGGTGTACATTACAAAAATATAAAAACTGACAAAAATTTCCATCGGGAAGGGAGTGTAACACGCCCCTGAAGAAAAACCACCAAAGTGCCCCTAAACCAAGCTTTACTGCCCAAAATGCTCTGGATGTAGAGAAAAACCTCTTCATTTTTTGCATTACAACCTTAATAACTCCCATGTGTATAATTCAATTCAGGTCAAATTTACATAGCACAATCTTGAGTCTTGTAACTTACTTTGGGTGCAATTTGGTGCCTTTGTTAAATTTTTTTTCAGGGACGTGTTGTCTTCCCGATGGAAATTTCTGTCAGTTTTTTAATATTTTTGTAAGGTACATCCATGCCTCTTCCTTCTGACAAAATTTGGTCCATGGACCTTAAAGGGAAAAATTTTCCCCAATTTTTAAGGGCGGTCTGACAACCCATCCTGACGGAAAATGTTGTCAGTTTGTGCGTTTGGTAATGTAGTACCTTCCTTCTGACAAAGTTTGGCGCATATGTTAGATAGGTTGAAATCGACCCGACTTTGGGGCGCCCTTTCTGGGGGCTCTGTTGGCCAAACCCCGCGGTTTCTTTCGAGCTGACAAGCTTTTTGTGAATGACATTTTAGTCTAAGTAACTTTAAGGGGTCAAATCTCATATGTAAAATGGGGTGACTATTTCGGGACAGGCTCCAGGCCTAGTAGGCCCACCTTCAGAATTTCATGGGCTGGCTTAGAGGATCCGCCTAAATCAGTAAGTTTCCAAATGGCTCTTGGTCTATACGTTGTCTCAACATTTCCATTTCCTATGACCGGAAGGATAATACAACCCCCCCCCCCCCCCCCCCCCCCCCCCAGCCTGCAACTATTATGTGAAATTGTAGTTCCACTCTCGGAAAGCTGTTCAAAATTGGTCGGTTATTTAAACATTTTTTAACACTTAACTGGTTTGTGAACATTACATATCGGAATGATAGAGAAAGGATAAATACCCCTCAAATATTACAGGAAAACATGTGGGGAGGGGGATTGGGGGGGGGGGTCATCTTTGACTGGTTGCAAAACGAAATGATTAAATTAATGCTCATCACAAGTACTATGGAAAGCGAAATTGGATCACTAGATCTACCAAAAGATTACTGCCAATTGATATGAAAAAAAAAATCTGTCATCAGTCATCATATTTATATCTGCAATAAAATTTAAATAATAAAGAGATATAATTGGGAAATATATTTACTGGATGAAAAAATGGCGGAGAGTTGTAGGCGTATTTGTCACAGTGCACCAGTACCAGGCGGCGGCCCATACATGTAAAGGTCCGAAATTAAAAACATTGACCGCGCGAGAATGTAACGCTGAGACCTGAGTCTCCTGAGTCTGAGAAGAAACTCGGGGAAAATGTCTTCTTCGAAATCCAAAAAACAGAAAGCAGCACGAAAGCTCCTGTCAAAGGGCCCTACAGAAGATGGATTCATGGAAGGGGCCATCATTCGAATCAAAATGAAAAATTTTGTGTAAGTTAAAGTATCAGCTGTGTTTTTGTTGTGTGCTTGATCCTGGACTGGCGTAGCTATACGAGCTCTGTGGCTTATCAATATGGTACTGGCTAGCTATACGAGCTCTGTGGCTTATCAATCTGCTACTGGCCACAGAGCTATACAGCCCATGCCTATACTGCGTGTGGAGGAAGATATCAACCAAAAAATCTAGATCTAAATATCACCATTTCCCACATACTGTGAGCCATGCAAACCACCCTCGGAGTTTTCTAAAGGGGTAACCATCCAGGATCAACTAAGATTGTAAAAATTGAATGAATAAAAAAGAAAAAAAGCCACAAAATTGGCAGGTGTGATCAGGTTTTTTTACCATGCACTTGTAACTTGTATATATGGGACTACACATGCAAGGTAAGATTGGTGTAGTCCCATATATACAAGTTACACAGTGTAACTTGTATATATGGGACTACACCAATCTTACCTTGCATGTGTAGTCCCATATATACAAGTTACAAGTGCAAGGTAAAAAAACCTGATCACACCTGCCAATTTTGTGGCTTTTTTTCTTTTTTATTCATTCAATTTTTACAATCTTAGTTGATTCTGGAAGGTAACCCCTTTAGCAAACTCCGAGGGTGGTTTGCATGGCTCACAGTATGTGGGAAATGGTGATATTTAGATCTAGATTTTTTGGTTGATATCTTCCTCCACACGCAGTATAGGCATGGGCTGTATAGCTCTGTGGTAGCTATACGAGCTCTGTGGCTTATCAATCTGCTACTGGCCACAGAGCTATACAGCCCATGCCTATACTGCGTGTGGAGGAAGATATCAACCAAAAAATCTAGATCTAAATATCACCATTTCCCACATACTGTGAGCCATGCAAACCACCCTCGGAGTTTGCTAAAGGGGTTACCTTCCAGGATCAACTAAGATTGTAAAAATTGAATGAATAAAAAAGAAAAAAAGCCACAAAATTGGCAGGTGTGATCAGGTTTTTTTACCTTGCACTTGTAACTTGTATATATGGGACTACACATGCAAGGTAAGATTGGTGTAGTCCCATATATACAAGTTACACAGTGTAACTTGTACATATGGGACTACACCAATCTTACCTTGCATGTGTAGTCCCATATATACAAGTTACAAGTGCATGGTAAAAAAAACCTGATCACACCTGCCAATTTTGTGGCTTTTTTTCTTTTTTATTCATTCAATTTTTACAATCTTAGTTGATCCTGGATGGTTACCCCTTTAGAAAACTCCGAGGGTGGTTTGCATGGCTCACAGTATGTGGGAAATGGTGATATTTAGATCTAGATTTTTTGGTTGATATCTTCCTCCACACGCAGTATAGGCATGGGCTGTATAGCTCTGTGGCCAGTAGCAGATTGATAAGCCACAGAGCTCGTATAGCTAGCTCTGTGGCCAGTAGCAGATTGATAAGCCACAGAGCTCGTATAGCTAGGTACTGGCCACAGAGCTATACAGCCCATGCCTATACTGTGTGTGGAGGAGGATATCAATCAAAAAATCTAGATCTAAATATCACCATTTCCCACATACTGTGAGCCATGCAAACCACCCTCGGAGTTTGCTAAAGGGGTTACCTTCCAGGATCAACTAAGATTGTAAAAATTGAATGAATAAAAAAGAAAAAAAGCCACAAAATTGGCAGGTGTGATCAGGTTTTTTTACCTTGCACTTGTAACTTGTATATATAGGACTACACATGCAAAGTAAGATTGGTGTAGTCCCATATATACAAGTTACACTGTGTAACTTGTATATATGGGACTACACCAATCTTACCTTGCATGTGTAGTCCCATATATACAAGTTACAAGTGCAAGGTAAAAAAACCTGATCACACCTGCCAATTTTGTGGCTTTTTTTCTTTTTTATTCATTCAATTTTTACAATCTTAGTTGATCCTGGAAGGTAACCCCTTTAGCAAACTCCGAGGGTAGTTTGCATGGCTCACAGTATGTGGGAAATGGTGATATTTAGATCTAGATTTTTTGATTGATATCCTCCTCCACACACAGTATAGGCATGGGCTGTATAGCTCTGTGGCCAGTACCATATTGATAAGCCACAGAGCTCGTATAGCTAGGACTGGCGTAGCCGTACTACTAGAGAGAGTGGTGGAGTTGTATTGAATTGAATGAGCGAATGAGCACGCCTGTTGCATGCACCGGGGTCGGGCTAACTCGGCACTAGCATGACTAGGGCGAACTCGGCACTGCGCGGTGACTAGATCTAGACTCTATGTTTCAAGAGTTGAAGTCCACGCTGCGCACCGTACCCTTTTTTAGCCTTAAATTTCATGTTTTGCATAATTTTACTTCTTGAAATTGTCAACATTACTTCTTTGCTGATCATTTTTACTCATTGATATCAAATAATTTGAATTTAAGTGTTTTGAAATGTGTAATTAAATGCGAAATTCAACACAAGTGTTTGCGATCACTTTAACTCTCTGGGCTCACTCCGTGGCGATTTTCCGCCAAGGCCGAGTTCGCCCTAGTGCCAAGTTAGCCCACATCCCATGCACCTTGGCTATGATGCTGTGCCTGTGGATTGTGGGTGCCCTCACTTAGCCTTGAGTTGAAAGGCTCTTTGAAGAGTAAAAAAAAAGGTACAAATAACCACTCGTGCTTCGGAACCATCATCATCATCATCATCATCCGTGAAAGTACAGGCCACCGGGATGGTGTATCATTGTACTTGTAGAATTGTGCAGTTGTATGTACAGTGCTGTGGAAGATCTAATCTACGTGCGGTTAAAAAGAAACTGGCGCAATCCTAGCGCAGTTGGGTTTTCTGCACCTCAGTCTTGAAGCTGACTACTGAGGTACAGGTGACAGTATTGGTAGGGAGAGAATTCCACAGTCTGATTGCATCAGGGATAGGGCTGGGACTAAAAACCGGGTACCCGAGTCCCGCCCGAGAGCCTCGGAACCCGGGTCAAAATATTAGATAACCGATACCCGAAAATGAGTATTTAATTATCACCTACATGTATGTATGTACACGACAAGGCAGTAGATGAACGTCGAACAGCCATTTACTATTTACATGTAAAATGAATCCATGTAGCGCTCTAGCGCACCATTGCAGTGATGCGCTTTTGATTCGTTCAACTCACTGTGAAACATAACCTTACACATTCGTATACACAGAGAGCAAAGCTCACTGCCGCTATTCGGAGACTGCTCATTGGTTCATTGAACCCATGACATAATTTGCATTTAGTGCCCTTCCCCATTCTTTGCAGTGAACGATAAGATTATGAGCGATTAACGGGCGTAAAGTTTACAAACTCATGCATATTCAACAGTCGCTCCACACTCCGCACGTGGCATCTCACAACTCGTACACTATTAAACAGGTATTTTTAACATCGACGATCACGATCTGACACTGTCACAATATCCTGAAACTTTAGCAAAGAAGTTACCAATTACTGAAATCAGATTAAGAGTACATGAACGATATATCCAAAATAATATCCTTCATTGTTCATGCGAAAGTGAAAAGCAAGGCTGTGAGAAGCAAAGGATGTCTACAGTGCGCGCGATTAACATTTTCATTCATAAAATTGGGCTTGTGACGTCATTTCATGAGCAGTCCGTTAATAACAAGTCATGACAAGTCATATGCCAGCCAGCCAATGAAGGTATGCGCCTTTTTTTTTTCTTTTTTCTTTTTTCCTTTCATATACCGCGGCGGCATTGGGCGGAAAGGCGCTTTGTATAAACAGATCGAATTTCAAAAGGGAACCGCATGTGTGTGTTAAAGGATGAAGTTGCAGTCGGACAGAGAAGAAAATGTTGGCTTGATGATTTTTTTTGATGAATGATGAGTTTGATGAATGATGATATTTGATGTCTGATGAAGATAATTGTTTTGATGATATTATTATCTTGATAATGATGATATGATGATGATGTCTTTGATGATTATGATGATCGATGATGATATCAATGGTGCTACTGGCGAAGAGAGAGGACCCGGCATGTATTGATGATTTTATGTGTACTAGTAGTGGTACGTGTGTGTGAATTTCAGTAATTGGCGGGTTGATCACACGTTGAGAATGAAACTGTCGGTGAGACGATGACCGCGTGCGTGAGGACTCGCAATGTGTATAATTAGAGTATGAGGAGTGTAGATACTACAGAAAGCTCGCCATTTTCGCCAGGCAAATCAATACTCCGTGTGAACAGTGAAGTTTGTGTACAAAGTGAGTAAGTGACTCGATCTCTACGATCACGATGTCAAAATTCCCAAGAGCTGCCCGTACAAAATTATTAAGAATCATCATGATCATCGTCTCAAACGAGTTTTTCTTCATAAGATTTCTTTGTATTTCCCTTCCTTTTTTTATAAGTACATGTACATTCATGTATTTTGGATAAACATGTGCGAGGGACTGTTGACCGCGCGTGACTACCTAAGGCGCTGGCGCGCTGGCATGATTAGACGGTAGACAATTTCTACAGATTAGATTTAGGCGGCTTATGCCTATCCTGTCTTGCGCCCACGCGATTTCCTCCGCCTGTTTTGTTGTTGTTGTTGTTGTTTTTGTTTTTGTTTTTGTTTTTTCCTCGAATGGTTTATTTCAGTTGCCAAACACAAAGGAGTTTTCCCACAGTGTTTGTAGCTTCTTAGGGGTAAATATTGGCTTGTAATTCGTGTTATATCATTTTCGGGTAACCGGGAACCCGCCCGAAAAATAGTCGGGTTCCCGAATTGAAAAAATACCTGAAACTCCCACCCCTAATCAGGGACAAAGGTTTTCTGATAGGTACAGGTGCGAGCATATGGGATGTGTATCTTCAACTGATGGCCACGAAGGGAGGTAGAGACCGGGTTGAAGTACTGTGCAGCTGGTACATCAACAAGGGAGTTAAGGATGCGGTATACCATCAGGACCTTAAACTGGGCTCTCCTTTCTTCAAGAGTGGACCACTGGAGTCGTCGGAGCATGTCGGTGACACTACTTGTGCAACAGTGATCTCCCATGGTAAACCTGGCATACCGCCGCTGTACCATCTCCAGCTTACGAGTATTGTCCTTGGTAAAGGGGTCCCACACTTCACATCCATATTCCAGGACAGGTCTAAGGAGAAACTTGTAGCATAGCACTTTGACATTCCTTGGGCAGGAACTCATGTTGCGTTGTAAAAAGGCACGGGTGGAGTTTGCCTTCTTGGTAACCATGCTAATATGGTGATTCCAGTTCATGTTTTGCTGAATGTGTACACCAAGGTACTTGGCAGAGCTGACCTTCTGCAGTGACTGATCATGGATTGAGTATGTCCTGTTTATTGGTTTCCGCTTATTGGTTACTGAGATGTTTTGACATTTCTGAGGATTAAATGTCATAAGCCAGTCTGACTCCCACTGCTGCAAAGCGTCAAGATCCTCTTGGAGTTTCTTGGCATCATCTTGGGATGGAATCTTGCGGTAGAGCAGACAGTCATCTGCAAACAGTCTGGTTGTTGACTGGGAAGAGACACAATCAGGTAGGTCGTTGATATTTATAAAGTAAAAAGAGGAGCGGGCCGAGGACACTACCTTGTGGTACTCCTGACGAGACTGGGACAGTGTCCGAGGTGCATCCATTAAGAACTACCTTCTGTGATCTGTTGTGGAGGAAGTCTTGTATCCAGCTCGGTGTGGAATGGCGGATGCCATAGAACTTCAGTTTGTATAAGAGTCGATGATGGGGGACTTTATCGAAGGCCTTTGAGAAATCTAACAGGATCATATCATGCTGTTCACCTTTGTCAAGTCCCTTGGCAAGGTCGTCACAAGTCAGGATGAGTTGGGTGATACATGAGCGACGCTTGCGAAATCCATGTTGGGCATCAGAAAAGATGTTATTGCCATCAAGATGACTCATGATGGAGCTGCAGATGACATGCTCTGAAACCTTGCATGGAATAGATGTCAGGGAGATAGGTCTATAATTCTCCGGATTGCTCCTATCTCCTTTCTTAAACACAGGAGCAATATTTGCCATCCTCCAGTCATCTGGGATAATGCCTTGTTGAATGGATGCTTTGAAGAATGTTGTAAGCGCTGGGGTGATTTCGTCAGCAAGTACCTTGAGTAACCTGGCTGAGATTCCATCTGGGCCTGTCGCTTTGTAGGGATCAAGACCAGATAGCAGCTTGTTGACACCAGCTGGGGAGATGTCAATGTCATTCGGTTCCACTTGAGATCACGTACCCCTGCTGAATGTGCAGCCTGCTGTAATAGTCCTAACCAAAACATAATAAATATCAAGGTAAAATTGGAACATCACTTACCAATACGTTGCCTTGGGTCTACTCTTGAATTTTATGTAAAGTTTCTGCACCCCGGTATTGAAAAAGCTGAATTTTGGAGCTTGAAAGTTGTTTGCCGTGACTGGGCTGAGGTAACAGTTGATTGTAGGTACCGTTTTTATGTATTTTGCTGCCCTCTTGTGCCCGATATAGAAGATTACTTTTGGGGGTTCCGTGGTATGAGCCGCCGTTTGTAAATTTATCATTTAGACAATTTTTTTTTATATATAATTCAATAATTTACCTTGTCAAATAATTATTCGTATGAAAATGTCATAGAATGAGTACAGGTATTTATGAATAATAATTTTCATGTTTTTAATTATTTATAAATGATGATTTAACAATATCCATTATTTATATTTATCTATTTTGCTTTCAAGTATAAATGATTTCACAATATTTATTTATGTGAAGGGGGGGGGGGGGGGAGAGGATTCACTTATCACGATTTATAAATAACAATTGTCACAATATCCAATATCTTTGCTTGACACTGTATCCCTTAAAAGGGAATCGGTAACTTTGTGCAGGCTTGATTTAATAAATTGAATTTTTGTATCTGTCTTGTATAATGATGTTCAGAAGGATGAATAAATAGCGAGGCATAGAAAGGTTTTCAAATATACAATGTTATTATTAAGAAAAAGTGTGATAAGCTTAAATCAACAGACACATTAAACAAGAGCATTACGAATACATAAGTAAAAAAAATCCCAACAGATATCATGCTTAGTTACAACAATAGTTTATTTACAGATCCACAAATTTTTCAGCCTCTCCCTCTCCCTCTCCCTTTATCAATTAAGTGGAAAAACATATACAAATTATATACAGTTTCTTTAAAAAATATAACTTCACAAACGGCGCCTCATAACGACAAGGGTCGGCAGTATTTTTTCCCCGTCCGATTTTCCTATCACAACCACCATACCACCGAAAATGCTCCGATGCCAGAGACGACTTGCTTTGGAAGGTGGTAAGATTTGTCTTTTTTATCATTAAGTTTGAAAAATTAATGATAATTTTACCAGCTAGACCTAGCTTCAATACCTAGTCACCCCTCCGGAGTAAATAATTTACTTCATGGTGAGGTAAAAGAGCGTGAGTTAGGTGAAACTTAGTTTCAACGTACCCGTAATGTAAGAGGAGTACGAGGTTATAATCATAACCTAGTACATTGGATGAGTGCAAATAACGAAATTCCTCGCCCATGGTTAGTCACATCGCTTGATTTCGGCAGGTAAGATGAAAATTTGTACTTACATTTCAGGAGAAGTCCATACAGTATGAGCAATAGAGGCGCACGGCCGATTTGGGAGACTCGACTCTAGTACTCTCCCACTGGCCACTGTCTTGGAAGACACTCAGACAGTCTCTGATATTGCCTTTATTGGAAGACTCTGCTAACAAGAGGACAATAGAAACAACACCATACACCAACAGTGAGGCACTTTTTCTCGGCCAAATTTTTTTTCCCTTCAGAAATCAGAAGCCCATTTGTTTTGTGTGTGGATCATATCAAAAAATGTTAATTGTTATGAAAACAAAAGTAGCTTCTCTCATCTCCTCTTCACCATAGCTTTAGAGCATTTCAACTGCATTTTTTACCCTAGAATTAAATAATATAGAAAACAAAATGTGAAATATTATTTTTAATACTAAATGGTAGGTTCAGTATTGTCCGAACTCCCCGAAAAAAGCCTGTGCTTGTAGACTCGGAAGTGTCCTGTAATTTCTGGGATATGTCATTGACCATTTGACCTACGTCATGTATGTTAGACAAAGCTACTACGAGCGGGCCATGCATGCATTCAGACCAGGCGTCTTCATCGTACAGTGCTGAAAACACTGCTGAAAACACCCGGTCTGAATAGGTGCGTGATTCGCAGGCACATTGGTTCTGTCTAACGTATGGTGGATATGAAAATCGTGTGAGTGACTGTAGGTCAGTGACATACATGTATCCCATAAATTACAGGACCCTTCTGGGTCTACGAGTGCAGCGAAGGCTTTTTCAGGGAGTTCGGACAATATTGAACCTACTGTTTAACATTAAAAATAATATTTCACATTTTGTTTCCAATATTTTTTAATTCTTGGGTGAAAAATAGGGTCTTAATAAGTTCTAAAGCTAGGGTGAAGAGGAGATGAGACAAGCTGGCTCACAGGAAAGGTGATTTTCAGCACTCATAGCGACTTAACTATACTTCGTGTGTAGACTCTAGGCAGTCATACACCTCAACACTTTCAAAACACCACTGCACAAAAGTCCCCAACATTTACTCAAAATCGGCATTTAATTTACAAAAACCGACACCAACATATCTATGAAATACAATAAATTCAACTCACCGATGTTGGAAAAGATAATTCCAAAAATGACATCCGTAATTTACTGTCACTTCTGGCGAAACGGGGTATCGCAAGTCATTGTGCACATTTCTTGATTCCCACGAGCGCTGACATCTCCCCCCAAAAAAATTCAGTCGTTAAAAATTCGGTCCCTATCACGCAAACATAAAAGTCCCAATTTTCCATGTGCACGATGGTAGAGATCGACGTGCGCGCGCGATACCGAGTTTCTTTGTGGACAAAATTTTATTGGCCGCTGCGAGCGCTGACATCTTCCCCAAAATATTCGGTCAGCAAAAATTTGGTACTTATCGCGCAAACGTAAAAGTCATGATTTATTCGTGTGCCAATCGTAGAGATCGATGTGCACGCGCAATACTGAGTTTCTTTGTGGACAAAGTCTAAAACATCGGTGGAATGAAAACAACATGCGATGGTGAAAAAAATCGGCAGGGATTTCTTTGGTTTTGGACATGATTTTGACTTTGGATTTTGATGGAGATATCAGAAAGTGAGATTTTTAAGAGCTGAATTTTAAAAAAAATTATAGTATTTGAAATATTCATCTTATTTATCTCCCATACATGCGATAGAAAATACAGTAGTATTTAAGCATTGTTCATTCTTAGTGGTCAACAACCACTATTCCTTGGTGTGGGTGCCCTGTGCAGTGCCAGTGAGTAGGCCCATATTCCAATGGCCATGCCATCATTGCCATGCCTGGCCATACAGACTTGATGTTTTATGAATATCAAGCCATACACGGGAGGCAATCTCCCCAAAGAGAGACAAGTAAACAAAGAAAATCAGTGGGCAAGATTCATCCATTTCCATGTATGATGAACCTTGCAAACCACCTTTGGAAATTTCTATAATCTTCCTCTTTCAGCTCATCCGACCACTTCAACGATCGGATCATTGAGAGATGTGAAAAAAAAAAGTTTATGGCGGCAAGCCAGCAATGATGTGGATTTACTTACCATTCACGTGCACCGTTCGCTGTGCGATCATTATCATTACAAAGACGGCGAGATCGGCACGAAATGTGCTGCAGACGAAAGGAGTACAAGCCAGTGCAATGCTGAGCTGTTCCGACTCGGCATGCTAAATTTAATTGTGCTAATATCTCGCACAGGTACACTGCCGTCAATGCATGCGAGATATTGGTGGCACAGGTGAACCGCTGTAACAATGAAAAAGAGTCAATAAATATCACATTTTCGCAATGTAAGCGATTAGTGATGGTCCCACTACCCAAATCTGAAAAAGTGCGTTTCTTAAGCATGCCCTAGCTGTAAGGAACATGGTTCTGAAAACTGATCAGTATTTCCGGAAATTTTCAGTTTTAGATCCGGATTTTTTGTGTGTCCAATCGTACATTGCAGTCGTCAACATTCATTGTACATTTCGAGGAGTATGCAGCCAACCATCGCAGTGGGCCATGATCATCAATTTATTTCTTCATTTCTCTCTGCGACACCATAGTACCACCACCGCTTACATGTAGGCCTTGTGACATCATTCACCTCATAACTTGGTCACTGATTTCAGTATTCTCGTATTTTACGTCTGTATCAATTTTTTTTAGTTTTCTTATTTTTCGCAGGGGTAAGTTATATCTTTGCATGCGGTCAGATATCAGATTAAACCATGACCAAACCAATGCTTTTCCAATTACCTTCCATATTGTACATGTACATGTACCTGTGACTTTTATCTCTCTCCCTCTCTCTCTCTCTCTCTCTCTCTCTCTCTCTCTCTCTCTCTTTCTCTCTCTCTTCATCCCTCTTTTTGCTTTTGTCCTGTCATATTTCTGTGTTGGATTTTTTTTTCTTTCCATCTCTGTCACTGTCTCTTTCTCTTTCTGTTTTCAACACAGAACATACGACTGTTGCGAGGTGTTTCCTGGTCCCCATCTCAACATGATCATGGGTCCTAATGGTACTGGTAAATCCACTGTGGTATGTGCTATGTGTCTGGGACTCAACGGCAGCACTAATCTACTTGGCAGAGCCAAGGAAGTAAGTACATTATATAAATGAATACAACATGTCGATATGCAACTTCTCGATGTCAACACTGTCTTGACGTAACTGTGTCTGTTGAACTTCTGATTTGGGGGGGGGATTAAACACATTATGCAATTAATTATATTGACTGTTTCCAAAAAAAGGTCAGCCCCAAAAAATCATGTATGTTATAAAGTGTGCAATGCAAGGAAAAAAGCCTGATAAAACGGTTTTATCCAGTTGAATAAAGATGAAGTTTATAATCGAAAATTTATTGTTGTAAAATTCAATTTCATGCAGATTGGTGAGTTTGTAAAGCGAGGAACAAACAGAGCCGTTATTGAGCTAGAGTTGTTCAACCCGCACGGACGTAATCACGTTCTTCGCAGAGAGATCACACGACAAGGAAACCGCTCCGTTTTCTTGAAGAACAACCTACCGATAAAGAACAAGGAAGTGACACAGTTTGTTCGTGAACTTAACATCCAGATCACCAATCTTTGTCAGTTTCTCCCCCAGGTTTGTAGATTTGATCATTCTCTGTTATTGTTCGCCTAATTTATAATGAATATGCAATTGTATTTTTCATGGGTCTCTCTTCAAAGTGGGAAGGGGGTGGAGCTAAAGACATATTGCATGGGTGTAATATTTTGCTTTGTACACAAAGAATGAGACAAATGCTTCAAAATTGTCCTCTAGTGCATGGTGCATGATATGGATGAGCATAAATCTATTGGTGAGTAATTTTGCCCATTCCAGACTGCATGGTCCTTTATAAACAACAAAGGTTAATGAGTGAATTAGATTGATGGATTAGTGATTTGCGATTTATTTTACTTTACTGCTTAGAAAATAAGAGGAACTTAGTTAGGATTTAATGCTTTACCAAAGGGTGCTAGTACATCAACTTGAAACCATTTTGGGGTACAATACCACTCCTCTAACACTGCCTCTGCAATTTTAAAAATTGAAATGAATTAAAGTGTATCTATTAGTGATTAGATATTTATTCTTCTTTGTAATGAAATCATTTTTTTTACCTCAACAGGAGAAGGTTGTTGAGTTCTCACAAATGAATAACATAGACCTACTTGAACGGACTGAAGAGTCGGTGAGTTTATATGAGATTTCAGTGTTGTTTCTCCATGTCCCACTCCTTTGTTATGATTTATATCTTTTTTCAATGGTACTCGTACATGTATGTATTCGCAGGTACTCACAGAATGATGTTGTTTATTATCTCTGTTTATTGTGTCTGTGAGTAATAGTTCTTCATTTGGTTTTGCATTGGTGCCCATCATTCAGCTTTCACAGACCAAATAAACACCCCAGCCCTTGGTACTTCAAGCAGATATGCTTGAAAGGTACTGTATACCCTAAATTTTCATGAACAGGACTAACCAGACTACTTTGCGAGTGGTTGAATTCGCGATTAGGAAATTCTCCAATCTACAAACAGCAATGATGATGTACTTTTGCAAAGTAAAGTGGTGAATTTCTGACCAGGAGATAACAAATTGACTACTTATGTTGGCAATATTTTAGCATGTTATTAAATTCATGACCTGCTTGCGATTCGCGAAAATAAAACTCCCGTGAAATATATGGTGTACATGTATACAGTATTTTTTTTTGATACAGTATTTTCTTATGGAATTTCAAGTGCATGTGAGTAACCTCTGAATTTGGTCCTCTTTTCATTTACAAAGATTGGTTCACAGGGCCTTTATGACGACCACCAGACCCTGAAAGCTTGTCGCAACACTGAGAAGGACCTGCTCCAACAGCTGAAAGACAAGTCAGATCACCTGGAGAAGCTAAGACTACAGAATGAACGTGTGGAGAGAGATGTACAACGCTTTCAGGAGAGACAGAAAACACTGGAAACGATTGAGACCTTGGAGAAGAAGAAAGTCTGGATGGTGAGATTTCTGGGCCAAAAAAAATGTCAATGTAATATGTTGGACCATCAGTTTTAGAATTGTCTCTCAGCCAGGGAGCGTTTTGCTTTAGAAAATATGGAATGTGGTAGTATGTCACTGAGAGAAAAATGATTGAAAGTAAACAGTGATGAAGAGCTATTTGCTATGACATTGAATGTAAAGTGTTCTGAAGATGTGGGTGTGAGAAATCCTATATGGGAGAATAATTTTCCCCAGATTTACAGATCTGTATTCACTGTATCTCTTTTTTACATATAGTAATAATGAAGTTGACTGATGATATTTATTTCTGTTATTTTGTAAATTTGCTATGGTGATTACATAATATGAATGTGTTATCTTATTTTTTATTTTTTATTTCTTTTTTGAAATCCTCAGCAATATGACATCAAGAGGGTTCTCTTTGGGAAACTGAAGGAGGAAAAGAAGAAAACAGAGGAGACGCTAGCGCAGAAGAAACGTCGGGCGGATCCCCTGGAGAAGGAATTACAGGCGGCATTCAGAAGCTGGAAGCAACTGGACCAACAAAAGAAGAATCTAGTAAGCTGGCGATCGTACATTTACTGTAACTGCATCCAAAGAATGGAACAATATCCCCTCTTTCATAAAATCAGCTAATTCCACAGACCAATTTAAGAAATTTCTGAAAACATACCTCTTCCCAGAATAGTTAAACCCCTTCCATTTCTTTCAAACTTTATGTCAATGTTTAAGTTAATGTTTATTCAATGTTATGTATTATTAATTTCGTTTTAATGTTATATGTATTATTAATTCTATTAATGGTATATTAAGTATTATCGACTTGTAAACGCTGTGATATAGTTGTACTATGGAGAGCGTACCAAATGCTAGTTATTATTATTATTGTTATTATTATCATCTGCTGTGAGTCTGAAGGGCACTAACCCAGATATTTATACACAGAGTTAATACACTTCTGCCTCTCAGTGAATTATGCAGTGTGAGTCAATAAAAAGGAAACCCATATTCAAGCCTCAATATTTTAAAAACAAAGCAAAATTGCTAACATGTACTATAAGGTATGACGATAGTCGATAATGTCTTCTTTAATTTAATAGGCTGCTTACAAAAATGTGATCATGAATGACTGAGCACTGGCCATTTTCAAAAAGCATGTCAGAATCACCTTTGCCCAAGTTTGCGCTGAAGGTTGTTCACGAGTTACTTTCATTATTGTCCCCGCCGAACGAAGTTCGCGAGGGGACTATGAAACGGGCTCCGTACGTGTGTGCGTGTGTGTGTGTGTGTGTGTGTCCGTCCGTCCGTCTGTCCGTGTGTGCTCAGATGTTAGAAAATGCTACTTCTCCGTCATTTCTTGGCCGATTTTGATTCCGATTGTTTTATCTGATAGGGCTGGGTGGGGGCTTCCAAACTTCTACACAGAATTTTGAAATTCATTAATTATGCAAATTTATGCAAATTTATTCAAAATCAACGAAAAATGCTACTTCTCCTCTATTTCACATCGGATTTTGATTCCGATTGTTTTATCTGATAGGGCTGGGTGGGGGCTTCCAAACTTCTACACAGAATTTTGAAATTCATTAATTATGCAAATTTATGCAAATTTATTCAAAATCGACGAAAAATGCTACTTCTCTATTTCACATCGGATTTTGATTCCGATTGTTTTATCTGATAGGGCTGGGTGGGGGCTTCCAAACTTCTACACAGAATTTTGAAATTCATTAATTATGCAAATTTATGCAAATTTATTCAAAATTGACGAAAATGCTACTTCTCCTCTATTTCACATCGGATTTTGATTCCGATTGATTTATCTGATAGGGCTGGGTGGGGGCTTCCAAATTTCTACACAGAATTTTGAAATTCATTAATTATGCAAATTTATGCAAATTTATTCAAAATTGACGAAAAATGCTACTTCTCCTCTATTTCACATCGGATTTTGATTCCGATTGTTTTATCTGATAGGGCTGGGTGGGGGGGGGGGGGGCTGCCAAACTTTTACACAGAATTTTGAAATTCATTATTCATGCAAATTTATGCAAATTTATTCAAAATGGCTGAAGGTTCATAATGTTTTCATGTTTTGTATTTCAGTTGTATACATGCATTGTTGGTATTATCTTCTTTTGCATGCAGTAACATTATTATTTTATTCACTAAAGTTTTTCACTGAAGTTTTAAGGTTCAGGCTAGTTAATTTCCACAGATCTGCACTTCCGGCGGGGACATTTATTACGCATTGCGTAATTTACTCATTCACTTGTTTGTGAGTGGATGCAACTGGAATGGATACCATTCAGCCATTCATTCATTTCCGTTCATTTCATGCCAAATTTTGGCATAGGCAAATTTGACATGCATCAGAAAAATGTTACTGTTCAGCTGTCCATGGTCAGATTTTCTTGATCAAGGTGTCAAATTAAAGAAAACATGATAGGCTACAACATGAGTATCTTTGATTAAATCTATATGTACCGATTGCGACAACATTTAGGGTTGAATCTGGGTTTCCTTTTTATTGACTCACACTGTATATCTAATATCAAGAGAGATGCATGTGTTTCCTAATGGTGGTGTCACACCTTGGCGTTTTAGCCAGCGTATGCCCGACGTATCAAAATTTCTCTAAAACGTCGTCATACGCTGAACTTTTGATATTTTTTTTTCAACTCTGGGCGTATACTTAGCGTATTCATAACGAGTTGGACGTATACATAACGTATTAGTAACTTATATAGAACGTTTCGTTAACTTATAAGTAACGTATTCCAACGAATGCTTAGCGTATTGCCGGCGTACACAACTTATGCCCAACGATAGCCTAACTTACGCAAAGCGCGCGGCAGCGTATCGCTGACGATCACGTGTCGTAGCCTATAAAAAGGCTGCCGCTCGACTATTTTAGGCGCAAATATTCTTACTGAATGAGAAGCGCCTTAAAACTCAACCAAACAAACAAATATTCAAATCATAACCCCACTATCCATCACGGTATCAACACCACCGCCATGCCGAAGAACACTTCGAAGAACGCTGCCAAGAAGTCCCCTGGCCGTGGGCGGGGGCGTGGACGTGTCTTCATGAGTTCTGATGGGTTCCTCCTGTGAACCCCATTTTTATATACCAATTCCTCTAAACGTTGTCAATACGCCATTATACGGTAGCTGTAAGTTAGAAACACGTTCAGTAAGTTTTGTGATCGTCCGGAGCACGTCAAATACGTCTTCATACGTCAATATACGTTGGAGTTAAGTTACACATACGTTCAAAGCACGTTACTCATAGGTTAGAAGTAAGTTTTGGGGTACGCTAGACTATATCTCGACGTATTTCGACTTATGAGTAACTTACGAGTAACGTGTGTGAACGTGTGTCAACGATCGCGTAACTTACCTACAACTTATGGCCCGCGTATGCGGGACGTATGAGCCATACGCTGGCATACGTCGAAAAATTTTGTGCTTGCACAAAATTTTTCGACGACCTCGCCGTATGACGACGTATACCAGCGTGTTTTAGCGTGCTCTTAACGTATGCAAAACTTACCCATAACGTATTCGACGTACGCCAGCGTATTCGCCAAATTCCTCATACGTCGGGCATACGCTGGCTAAAACGCCAAGGTGTGACACCACCATTAGCTTCTTTTTTTTTGTCTTGAAATTTTAGCAACATTGAGATAATGGCAATTACCATCATGAACGATAATAGACCATTTTTGTAAAGTATCCAGATTTATGCGTATCTCTTCCCTGCTTATATTGTTGTAACAAAAAAAGAAAGCTTTTACAAACAACTGATTATCCTTTGTTTACCAAGTTTTGGCAAATGTTTTTTTGTTGCTAGGTCAGGAGAGTTTGCTTATGATTTATACACATGAATAATGTATAAATATCAGAAATAAGTAAAGAAAGAAATTAAAGAATGGAAGAAGACTGTTGTCATTGTAGGAGACAGGAACATGATGACAATACTATAAACATGTACATCAGGATTCCCATGGTCATGGAAAGTCATGGGAAAAAAAAATTTTCTGGAAAGTCGTGGAAAGTTATGGAAAATGAAAAAAAAATCATGGAGGTTGATCGTAGCTGTGGGCTGTGTGTGGCTATGGCAGCCATCCATCACGAACATGAAATTTTCTGTATATCACTCTGTGGTACATGTACTTACCTGGTCATGGAAAGTCATGGAATTTGTTTCTCTAACTTCTGTGGGAACCTTGTACAGTAATGATTGTGATCACAACACTGAGGTAGATTAATAACAATGAGGTGTTTTTTTTAATCTCTTTGAAGTCTGCAGGTATTACCGAGCAAGAGAAAATGATCAAGAACAAGAGGGATGAGCTGGGTGAACAGAGAGGTCTTGTTGCAGAATTCCAGGAGGAACTACGTGACAAGAGGACCCAGGAGCAAAAAAGACTGAAAGCGTAAGAAAATGTGCTAAATTTTTTTTAGTTAACATCATGAAAACAGAATTGAATCAACTCAGTTTCAACTTTGCCTTTCATATTTTATACTGAGGGCATATTGTTGGAATGATACATGTAGTTCTTCAACCAAAGTCTTGTAGCATGCCATCTGTGGGTTAATAAATTTCATAATATGGAGGATATTCATTTAGGAATCTTTATGAGTCTGATTGCTTTAACTGGCATTGCATTGGGATATTCTGCAGTATCTATAGCCTACATTGTGTTTTTAATCTTTGCTATGTTTCCTTTTTGTATTTTATAAAAATCCAAAATGATAATGCATAATTCCATAAAAGTTAAGTTTTAGATTTTTTTTTTTTTTTTAATTTCACCACTTTCATTTCCTTACATGATTTCATATGAAATTCATTATGATACATTCTTGTTATGTTTCTAATCTATCTAACAAACATCACTTCATATTTAGTGCGTACATTGTACCCTCTTGGATGGCATGTGTATGATAATAATAATAGTGGGTTATTTTATATTAAAATTATTACCCCGGCTTGAGCATGGCTGCTCAGACGGTGCTCTAGCATTTTAAGCACTTAATTCCTGCCAGGTACCTATTTACCTCACCTGGGTCAAGTGTGGCAAATGTAGATTAATGTCTTGCTAAAAGACACTAGTGCCATGCCAGGGATTCGAACCCCATACCTTGTGGTTCACAGTCCGGGGACTTATCCCCTAGACCACAACACCTCTACATAAATTGAACATAATTAAAATGATATTAAGAAGACTTTAATGCTTTTAGTTGTTTGATTCCCTGTATAGAATCCATGAATGGCAAGAACAAGTTCTTGGATATCAGAGAGAATTGGAGCAGCTTGAACCAGATGAAAACATGAAAGTAAGTTCAAATATCTTGGTTGTTGCGTGGTCTTACATGTCAGAAATATCATTTATACAGTTTTACCATCCTGTATGTTCATATCAGCATGACTCTTTTCATGTTTTTTGCATAGAAGAAATATATATCATCGCGCTGTTTCAATTATTTTTAGCCACAACTGGATGAAAACCTTGCCGAAATCAACAGGGTTTCCCAAGAGAAGACGGCCATTGAGGCTAAGTGCACCAGCATTGCAGACGAGAGAAGAAATTTGATGGGAGAAATCAGAGGTAAGTCAACATCATTTCAGGTTCGGTTTACTCAGATGAATCATTGGAAGAAATTGCGTGCTGATTCTCATCCTAACGATAATGATGGAGATACCATGAATGTAGGTAATCTTGAGTTGTGATTGTGACAAGAGATAAAGTCCTCAAGGAATGCTTACCAAATTGCTCTGAATGGTTTAAAAAGTACAAAGACATCATGTCTATCAAGTGAAATTGATGAAAAATAGCTGTTATCAGAGTAGGACTCTAAATACATGGATAATGATGTAGATCCAGTGTACATGGATTATCACAATCATGTGTAATGATGATGATGGTGATAATGTGGGGATTTGAATTATAAAAAATGAAGAATTGACTAGTGTTATCAGTTCTCAGACATGTGCGTCCGGCGACAGTTATTCTGGGTTTACTTTTGTCGAAGATATGGGGTTCGAGTTAGGATTGCTTTTGGGATTTAGGTTTGGTTTAGGGTTGGGAAAAGGGTAAGGTATAGTGTTTGGTCCAAGCTTGAAGTTAGGAATTTGGTGAGTGTAGGATATTGACACACAGCAATTGTCGCCGGAGCATGTGTTGTACAATAGTGTTATCAGAGTAATGTTCATCTTTTTTTGTATGGTGTAGTGAATTGCAGAACGATGATGGAGGTGATTTTAGTTTGAATGTCACGCTACCATTTTTTCCATCTGTTAGGATATAAGGATCGCTTGAAGAAGTTGAATGATCGTCGGGATCAGAGACTGCGAACTCTGCAGTCAAGGTCCCCTGACACGTACAGTGCAGTCCTGTGGCTCCGTTCTAACGGCGACAAGTTCAAGCAGACCATTCACGAACCCATTGCACTTGTGGTAAGTTTAATACTTCAGTATGGTCTGCACATGGATTTGTAAAGTATCTCCCCCCCCCAAAAAAAAAAAAAAAAAAAAAATGAAATGAAATGGAACAACACTTGGGCAAAGAAGATCAACACAATCATAGTTTGCTTCACATTTCTAAAATATGTAACATATCAATAAACATGATCTAGATATTGCCCATGTTGCTTGCGGCCACTTTTTTGTGCCCTGCACTTTCAATGATATTATTGATTTCTATTGACAAGCCCACTAGAAATGAAGGTTTTAATGCTTTACACGTTCATATTTATGTTACTGTAATTTCTTCCATTATCAGATCACATTTGGATTGCCTAGACTGTGATTGGCTATCTTTCATACTTATAGTTATTATATAATGGACCATACAGGTGGAAAAAGTCTTATGTGTTATCACTATGTGATTTTCCTTCTTTTTTTTCTCTCCCCTCAGTTGAACATAGAGAATAAAGATCATGCCAAGTTCATTGAGAGAGCCATCCCATTCCAGGACATGCTGGCATTCGTGTGTGAGGATTCAGAAGATCAGGACAAGTTCATTAATGAGGTAGGACAAGCTGGATGATGTACCTCTAGCCCTGTCATACAGTATGGCTTGATTTTCTTGTGAATTGACCACTGTTGTAGCTTTCCCCTTGCCGCTTGCTGCTTGTCCTCTTATTTTTATTTTCATAACTGGCCTTGAATAACTCAGAGGCCTCAAAGCATATTGCTAAGATATCCTTCTCAATGACTTCAATGTTTAAACATAATAAAGCTCATGGCCAGTGTAGCTACATGGATTCCCTTTATCTATTGTATAAATTGGTTTGGCATTTGTGTCTGTCTGACTGGTCAGAGCCATCCTGCCCATAAAACTGATTACATTGAAGGCCTCATCTGGATGTATTTGGATATTCTCAAACTTTGTTCTTAATACTCGCTAGTCTTTTGGTAATAAGAACCACAAAATTGTTTTTCTTCTTTTGTCACAGTGTTGTAAATAATATTTTTGTAAACAACATGCATGCAAATTCAACTAACATATAAAACATATCAGAGTCATGTCAAAGCAAAAATAATCTTAAAAATTAACAATATTTTGGTTGTTGATTGTAGATTCGGGAAAGACAGAACCTGAGAGTTAGCGTTGTGAAGAGTCCTGCAGAACCTTCAGAGAATTATGTTCCTCCGAAACCCATTCAACAAGTAGGGTAAGTCGCAAAATTCATCGTTTAGAGCTGTGAGAGTTATGTAAATGGGTACAATACCGACATTGCTGTAATCTCTTATGTCAGTGCATGAACTTGTAGACTACTTTCTTTTCTGGCAAACTGATAAAATACATTGATATGCTTGTTCAGTATTTGCTCTTGAAGCTTGATCACGATAAGTCCGTGAAAACAGATATAGCATTTTGCTACATCTAAATTTAGTTGTATATTACGTCTGGTTTTTAACTCTTCATTAAGATTTCATGTCGTAAACAACTGAATGCAAGCTTGCTTCTCTGTTTTCTCATATTACTCATTTCCTCATGAATCATGCATTTCAGTGACTTGTACTTTGTTTTTGCCATCAGTGAATTAAAACTGAATACTATAAATGATTTGGAGACCAGTGATTTTGTTCTTCAGGTTTGGATTCTTTGCGTACCTGAAGGACCTAGTGACTGCACCCAATGCTGTCATGGCCTACCTCTGCAAGCTTCATAAGCTCCACAACATCCCCCTCGGCAACCAGGACACTGAACGTAATGTGGAAAAGGTCAGAATAGATCCAATGCCTCTTTCAGACATTGCAATGTAAACCACCTGTTAAAAAAAATTGCTGCAGTAAAATGAGGTGTATGCAGATTTTTAAGTTATGACACACAGATCACATAGTATGTATAAGGGCTTTTTTGATGTGCATTTACATGATCTTATTAATAGGTGAACTGTGTCTTGTGTGAAGAAGGCTTTATAATGTGTGTTCCTGGGCCCTGTTTCATAAAACTTGTCATCAATAACAAGTTGCAATAACTGTTATAAGCTACTGAAATCCTTGCATCTGATTGGCTGAGAGCAAATTTGTCGGTAAAAATCACTGACAAGACACTTGATGAAACACCCCCCTGAGGGATCTCAGTTTGTATTTTACCTAAGTGCTGAGAATAAAGTATGTTGGTATTGTTCTTGGGACTATAGCTTTATAGTCCTACGTATCAAGCGTATTTGTGGCTTACTGGTATGTAGTAAAGTTTATTGTTGATGGTTTTTTTATTGTGTTTATTAAACTGGAATCTGTGATTTGATATGTCACTAGAGATAAATGAAATTTCATCTCCCAACAGGTGATCGAACATGCTCAACTGACCAAGTTCTACACACCCAAATACCAGTACAACATCAAGCAGAGTCGCTACGGCAACAAAAACAAGTCGTCATTGAGCAGTCAGGTCCCACCTGCCAAGATCCTTGGTCAGAGTATGGTTGATATGAGGGAGAAGAGAGAACTGGAAATGCTCATTCAGGTAATTACATGTTTATTGTACTTTCCTTGATAAAAAGATGCCATCGGATGAAAGCCAGAAAGGCGTTAAGGAGAAGGTCGAGTTCTGGGAATGGTGAAAAATAATTTCTCCTTCCTTTTATGTCAGTTTGGAAGAACATCGTAGTAGGAATGTCCCCTGAAAAGGGTTACTCGTCAAATGCCCTCATATTCGAAATGTGAGGAGAAGTCTTCGGGCTGAACATTCATGGCACACCTGCGTGCAGTTCCATATACCCATTTCTGTGAGCAGTGCATGCACTTTTCAGCAAGATTGGGTCAATATCTATTCATTTTGATGATTCCATAAGCTCACAGTATACAGCAATTCTTACGTGGACATGACCAGCCTTTTTTCCAATTGCTTTGAGACAATTTATTTCTCACTGTAATTGCACAACGAGAACTCAACTTTATCTTAAGTGTACTTTTGAAAGGATATGAGTTGACGCTTTCATGGATTTCAGCAGATGATATACCAAGGTGAGGAGGCGAGTTGGCTCAGTCGGTAAAGCATCTGCCTGTCAAACCAAAGATTGTGGGTTCAAATCCATCCCGGGCGGATGACTGAAGCCTGCATTGTGTGTTAGTGTGCCCCTCCCTTGTTTCATAGATCAGGCTATGTTACAGTAGAAAACACTCCATCCCTTGGATAGGATGTTAACTGGAGGCCCCCTGTAGAGGACAGTCACCACCTTTGCATGTTAAGAACCCACTGCACTATTCAAATAAGAGTAGGGGGAAACCCCGGTGTAGTGGTACACCTGCACATCCCAGTCAGTTATATCGGAAGGAGAAACCTAAGGGTTACAGTGATTCAGTTCACTTTTCCCCTCCCAGGTACAGGTGATGCCAAATACTTAATGATAAAGAATGATTTGCATTATGGGAGCACTACAAAAAAAAAAATTGTGAATATTAAGGAAGGTTGACAAATAGTCATTTCATAGTTACAGTCTATGGATATGCTGGTAAAGCTTATTTCTAATAAATGGTGAAATCATAGATGACAATAATTGCGTGAGTGTCCATGAAAGCCATGTAATCAGTATTTATCTATTTAGTGATTCTTACAGTCCCCGACATTGTCATTCCTTATTGATTGTTACTCTGCTTGAGAAAATTCACAAATTATAGCCTTCAAGAAGGTGACGATGCAACATTTGCTCTGTGCTTTGTTCCGTCAAAGTTTTATGGTTGGGGTTAGGTATAATGTTTGTTCTTGGGTTGAAATCCGGAATTTTCGATATTGTAGGAAATTGACTAGTTTTCATGATGTTCGTAAATTACAATGGAAATAGTCTAAGTCATCTTGGAAGTTTAAAGATAAAGTTGAGTTCTGGTCATGCAATTAAATTCTGAAAGAAAATGTCTCAAAGCAATTGGGAAAGGTTGATCATGTCCACATAAGAATTGGTGTATACTGTGAGGTTATGGAATCATCAAGAGCACATGCACTACACACAGAAATGGGTATGTGGGACTGCACACACGTGTTGCATGAATGTTCAGCCCGAACACTTCAGCTATTTCTCGTCATATTTCGAATATGAGGGCATTTGAAGAGCAATCCTTTTCAGGAGACATTTCTATTATGATGTTCTTCCAAACTGATGTAAAAGGATTGAGAAAGCTCACAAATTATTTTTCACCTTTGCCTGAACTCAACCCTCTTTTTAACGGAGGGGTTAACAAAGTTGTTATTCCATCTGCTATTTCCAGGAAAGGGAGCGTCTCATCCAGGATGCCGAGCAGAAGTATGCCGAGTTTGAGAGAGAACATAAGAGGTTGGATGCTAAGCTTGAGGAGATCAAGGAAGCTAGGAAACTTCTCAAGAAGAGAATGAACCAAAGGAGAACCATCAACCAAAACATCAAAGCTATGGAAGACAAGTGAGTTCCTCGTAAAGCTCTGTCCTCACTAAACGGGAAGCAAAATATCGTCTGTTTGGAGCGAGAAGAGCTTTTACTCGTATACTTTAACACAGAGATAACACCCTTCTGGCTCGGCACAGATGATATATTCTGTGATCCTTCCTTACATTGTACCTGGGAAATATATTTTTGTTTTGGATGCTTGATGTTTAAGAGAACGTCCGTGGTACAATTGATAGAAGAAGTCGTGTGTAAGTGCTATCGGAGGCCTTATGATTTTTTTTTTTTTAAATGCATCAGAAAATCAACAATGTGTACAAGTTGCCAATATGTGATCCTTAAGTATAGGAATCTTCAATCCTGTCATATAACTAATAAATCATTTTTGAAAATTTTCTGTTTGCTTTATACTTGAAATATCATGTATGTGTACAAGTTGCCAATATACGAAGGGAAAGGAAAGTTGTCAAGTCATTTTGTTGCGATGTTAATGATTTCTATCAATGATTGGTTCATTGTGAATAGGATCAAGAAGAAGGAGGGTATGGCCATTGACCTGGAAGCTGAGAAGAGGAAAGTAGAACAGAAGGTCCAACAAGTCAATAGGAAGAAGCTGACCATACTCAAAAAGATCCATGACTTCAACAAGGTAATTATCTTGATTATAATTGTATCATATTAGAATATATATTATGATCTTATTTCACAATGATTATTTTTATGCCTCCACCCAACGAAGGAGGTCTGATGTTTTTGGGTTGTCTGTCAGTCCGTCCGTCACACTTTCTCGTTCTCGCGATAACTCAAGAAGCACATGAGGTATGAACTTCAAACTTGGTGCTAGTATGTATCACCATAGGAAGACGATCTGATTAGATTTTAGGCCAAAGGTCACAGAGGTCAATTTCTGAAATTTCCGGTGTTAGCCTCGCCACGCGAAAACTCAAGAACCATTTAAGGTATGAACTTCAAACTTTGTGCTAGTATGTTTCTCCATAGGTAGACGATCTGATTAGATTTGGGGGTATGTAGGTCAGAGGCATATATAGGAGATGCAGTTACATTTATCTGTTTTATCTACCTCATTCACCCCCTTTATATTGTTTTTTTATTTACTTACTGTGGGGATTCTCTCATCTCTCTATCTTTCTCTGTGCCTCTTTTCTTTTTTATATCTCTCCCCTTTCTGTCTCACTCTCCGTCTCTTTCTCTGAACAGGTATGCTTGGACAAGTCAATGCAGAGAGTGTCTTTGAGTCTTCAGCAGGTAGCAGCTGAGAAGGTCAAGAAACAATGTGAGGAGAACATCAGTGAAGCCAAAAATGAGATTGGTATCCTTGAGGTAAGCACTCTCTTTACTCTCTGATTTTTTTTTCAGTTTTACACAAATCAGTGCAAAGAGAACACCCTTTTCTGTGCGTTTCGGTGTTTCATCATACTCTACGGAATGCTGAAGAAAACTTAACCTGCATAAGCAGGGTAGTTTCACAATCAAAGATCATTGCAGTTCGTTATCTAGACGATCGTAGGAAAGTTAGCTCCGAAATCAGGCAAATACATGTACAAAATGATTACATGTATATTCTTAAACTTGCACTAAATGTATGTGACACATTAAAGGCCACATGTTGAGAAAAGATGTGGTATGCGTTTTTATTTGCTAATATTAAAATCTGTGTATCAAAGAAAACAGTCCTTTTTAAATTTCTCTAATAGCTCAACTAGAAAGTGCAATTTTTTAAAAATAAAAATCACCTTTTTGAAGGTTTGAAATTGTCTCGCAGTCCAATTCGGCAAAATCCTAGCTTGTTTACTTTTCTATGCAAATTAGCACTGACGTCATTGGGTAGAGTCGTATGACCTCCGCGGTACTGCTGCACAACACAGCATGGACTGGCAACCGCGAGTGAAGAGAAACTTTGGTCGACATGATTTTTATACTTCAAAATTATGTTTCCAAATCCATCAGTTTTGTTAAATATGATAAGAAAACTAGTTTACAACATTTTATTCCAACAAGCAACCATTTTTCAGACAGTTCGCACAAGTTTACATGCACGAAAACTTTAAAAAGTCAGAGCCGACTTGCTTTCCAACTGGGCCATCATCAAGATTGGATATTCACATACACACACACACACGCGCCGCCGATACGAACAGTTTGTACTCACAATTATTTATGGTTTATATCTCAAAATTCGATGAAGAACTGTATGATTAAATGTCTACAGATATTAGATCTTTTCATACTCAAAACCATGGGTTCAAAAGAAATCACATCGCAGGCAATCATACCCAGTAGTCAGACCCTTACATATGGTAGGCTACATGGTACAGCAACGCGGTGAAACCCCGTAGGGCTCTGCTTGAGAACTGGGCTAGATCTGATACACTAGCTACCATGGAAGAAAAAAACATAGCTACTCTACGAGAATCGCTCTCTTCTTCCTAATATTGGTCACAGCAGTGAAATATCTAATATCTACTACCTAATAAAGGTTGGTTTTAACTTGTCACATGACATTTTTTGGAAAAAACGATACTATGACTTCGAACTGAGTCCACAAAATCAGCGCAAGATTTTGAAAATGGTCGCTACAAATTCGTGCATGCTTGCTGTGTGTTGCTGCTGTGAAATCTTTTCGCCGAATTTTCACAAACTTCACCCACAAATTCCGTTACTTATTGAGCTTTGGAAAGGTGAAGAAACTGATGTTGGGGTTCTTCGAAGTATTGTAACCCCCCCCCCCCCCCCCCCCACTCGCAATTTCGTGGCATTTTGCCACAAAACGTACAAATTCCCCCAAAAGAAAGCGACTCTCGTTGATGTTGTTGTTTTTACACATGATTTCAATAGCGCGCGTTATATGCACCGGATGAATTGATCAACTCTACCCAGTGACGTCATAGCAGGTCAACCCCGCTTCGATGTTTATTGGTCTGTTTGGGAAATCTGGCTCAATAAGGGCAATAATCAAGGGTATATTTTATGCAAAAAAATCTATTTTATTTGTTAAAATTGATGAAACCTTTATTTCAATATGTTTATTATTTATTTACAAACCATATTCTTGCATTGGGGGTCGGAAAAAAATCAACATATGAGCTCTTTAAAGTTATATGAAACACAAAATTCATGCTATGTATTGAATTCTCTGGAAAAGCACCTCAGTCAACAAAACATGAGACTCAGAAATGAGATGTGTGGTCACCCTTTGACTACAATGAGAGTACTGAGGCAGACTTCAGTTTGTTTTGATGATGATGTTGACTCATTGGCCTGTATTCTGAACTCCGGTGTAACTTAAACTCCAGTCTAAGTTAAACCAGAGCTTTAATTAAAACTGACTTAAACCGTAAGTCCCATCTAAATTTCTGTACAAAGTTAAGCCATACTAGACTGGAGTTTAAGTTAAACCGGATCTCAGAACGTGATTTTCTAATACTCTGGTTCAAAGGACAGTTTTAGACTGGGTTTAAACCACACTTAGACCGCGGTTTAAGTTAAACCGGAGTTCAGAATATGGGCCATTGCCTTCAGGAACTGTATGGTTTCTGTGTTCAGCTTTTGGGAATAAGAGACTTTACCCATTGGGTGATTTCAAGTTTGGTGTTGAAAGCTGGTGTTGGTGTTGGGGCAAAACTAGCACCAGCCGCAACACCAAACCTGAAATGAAGCTGGTGCTGGGATTGACTTCACTAGGTACTGAGCTATAAATGTGATTGGTATTATTTTTATAAACCAAAATTCGGTATCGGGGCCAGAGTCAGCAGCCCAATTCACACTCTCAACACCAACACCAGCACCAACACCGAACTTGAAATCACCCATTGCCTACAGGAACCTGGTAGGTCCCTGTATTAAGCCTCAGGGAATGAGAGAATTCAGTAGTCAACGGCTTTCGTAAACAACTGGTTGAAGGTTGATCCCATACAATATATAATTGGGATTTACACACATCTGTAAAGACCCATTGACACTTGGGTGTTTTTTTTATTGATCTTTTTTTCCTTCTTAGACCCAAGTCCAAGAATTGACCGTTGAGACTGACCAAGTGAAGAAGGATGCTAAGCGTTTGCTTGCTCTAGCGAGGGAAAAGACCGGTGATGATAAACCCTCTGATAATCTCAAGAAAGTGAGTTTACTCAAAGGATATCATATATATTCTCAGATATATGCATTTATCTTCTTCTTTTTTTAAAGAATTTGAGTGAAGCCTTTGCATTATGTAAGAAATTGGTTGCCTATTTTGCTATCATGCATTTTGGTGAGCATTGGATACAGTTTAAATATGAATAACTGAACTACGCAATAGATAATTCAGAGATGGCTCATGTTAAGAGATGAAAAATCCTGTTTCTCCATAATTTGATTTATTTGTTGATCACCTATTCAAGGCAAGGAAAAGTCACTTAAATCAATGAATTTCATTTCATCATTACTAATTGTAATTTTAGCATATAACACTTATCTTACTTCCTCAATGATATTCATAAAATCAGGCATTAAAGGGATACACAACTTAGCTGTTGTGTGAGTAGGTCTAGCTAATACAATATATTGTACAGCAGAAAGTTGATCAAAGCATATCAGAGTTCTGTGTGAGCTGGTAATCGTGAAACAGTCCCACACTCATCCCATGTTCACAGGCTCTGGTGATCATCCTATCATTGTGAAAGCTTTCACTGTAAAAATCATCAATCAAATGGCTTTAAATTTCAGACAAAATAAGTTCCAAATGTGCAAACTAGTACAAGTGATAGAATCGGATTAGTTTTATAGGATGTATACTTATGAGCTCATCCTTTGTCCTAGAGGTGATTCTGTGGTCATTGAACAAGAATGAATCCTAATGTGATCTTATTACTGTTATTTTTGTGTGTGATACAGTTGTTAGATCAATATCCTAATGACATTGATGAGGTAGAGGAGCTAGCCTTCAAAGAGAAGGCCCAAGCTAACCCTAGCTCTGATAATGACATTAGCTGCTCCTAACGCTGGTCAAACAACTCCCGGACAAGCCCCCAAATATCACAGTGCTGTTGTGATTGAATTTTTTTTTTTTTTAATATAATTTATTGAGCAGTAGCCTTATGAAATTGATGAGGTAGAGGAGCTAGCCTTCAAAGAGAATGCCCAATCTAACCCTAGCTCTGATAATGTCATTAGCTGTTCCTAATCCTATTCAAACAACTCCTGGACAAGCCCCCAAATGACAGTGTAATTGTAATTTACTTCTTTCTTTTGTTTGTGTGTACAGTTGTTTGAGCAGTATCCTAGTGACATTGATGAGGTAGAGGAGCTGATCTTCAAGGAGAAGGCCCAAGCCGACTGCCAATTCCCTACTGATGAAGGAGTGGTCAGGGATTATGAAAAGAGAAAGAAAGAAATCAGACTTGTGGAGGACGAGGTAAGCCGAATGCAAATTTTTTTAGAAAGACAGGCAGACAGACAGGCAGATAGAGAGACAGGGAGAAACAAAGGGAGAGATAGACAGACAGAGGGAGAGAGAGGGAGAATACATTCCACACACTGATATAAAGCAGGTCTTGATAACCTACTGTAGTTTTCTACAATGTGCATATTTTAATGATAATAATATTGAGTTCTAATATAGCGCACATATCTGTCAGACTTGACACTCCTGGCACTTTTCTTTGTTATGAAGGAAGAGAAACATTTTCAAGGAAAAGAAAAGAAAAAAAAAATACCCAACAATAAAATCTAAAGGTACTCATATGGGTCTCCAGATGAAACATAAATTTGCAAATGCAGATTATCCTAGTGTGCATTAACATTTATGCTAAGCATTATTTTGTAGAGTACAAACCACCATGCATTAACATTCTGAGAGTGAAAGTGCACCTTCCCTTATTTCATGTAATTTCTGTGATACAAGGTATATATAATTTTCTTGACTCCAACTTCATATGGTACATAGACTAGAACTGATGAAAAATATAGTGTGTGACATATAGGGCATGATTTGTTATCAGGTTTGATATGAATGTTTATTTTACTAAAGTCCTGAGAAGGCAAGTATCTGTATACAGGTAAGGAACCAGGGAACATATTGTTTTTATGTCTTATTGTTTTTATGTCTAGGTACCCAAAGATTAATTCTTCACTAAAGAACTCCTGCTAGACATCCTGGTTCAGAGACCTCTGATACACCCACTGAGCTGTCTTACCTTTTCAAATCCATTCATTTTTCATTTCTTGTTCAGGTTGGTAAAAAGCAAGAAGAGGTTGGCAACCACAAGGCCAGGATAGCAGAGCTGAAGGATTCCTGGTTACATGAGCTCACTCAGCTGGTTGAACAGATCAACTTCAAGTTTTCCAAGTTCTTCTCTACCATGGGTTGTGCTGGTGAAGTCAGCCTCTTCTGTCCCAATGAGGTACGACTCTGATTTAAATCATTGTTTTTTGATAACCCCAAAAATGAAGGACACCTCTTGTCAAAATCATTGATATGTAGCTTAATTAATATTATTTTAATGTGAAGTATGTTTTGTGTAAACCATTATAGTCTACAGCCGTCACACTCTGATTCTTTAATGAACCCCTTGAAAAATTAATACAAATGTTCTTGTGTAGCTCTCATAAACTGTCCTATTATGCCTAAACCACTAGCATTGTCATGAGACACCACTTTTGTCAAAACCACTGGTATTTACAGCACTCGGTTTCTTTGGAAATCCTATGTTAAAACCACAGGCAATTGCCTCTCTGTAAAAAAAGCAAACAACCAACAAAATCAAAACAAAAAAAAAATTCTCTGACCTAGAAAAAGAGATGAAGAAAAAAGAAGAATGAGAAGAAGAAGAAGAAAAAAACATTGTTATTTTTTTTTAATTGTGATATTCTTTTGGTGAAAACCATTGGAGCTTATTGACTAAGGATTTCTGTTTTAAAAAAGAAAAGAAAAGGGAATTCAGTATTAAAGTTCTTATTCCTGTTCGTATTATGGTTTAGCTGCATGTACTTTTGGAATTATAGTGAGGAATATGTCATTCAAGTTAGATATCTCTTTCATTATATCCAGGAGGATTATGACAAGTATGAGATGAGGATCAAGGTGAAGTTTCGTCGTAACGAACAGCTCCAGCTTCTGACCTCTACCTACCAGAGTGGTGGAGAGCGCAGTGTAGCCACTGTCTTGTATCTGATGGCCCTCCAGGAGCTTAACAAGTGTCCCTTCAGAGTGGTAGATGAGATCAATCAGGTACATAGATTAGCCTTATTAGGATTGATTTAGATTAGTCGGTTGTAGGACACATACTCCTGTGAAAATTGTTCTGCACTCAAATTCGTAAACTACCAAAATTCTAAACTTCAACCCTGGACCAAACACTACCTAACCTTAGAGGGAATCGGTAACTTTGTGGAGGCTTGATTTAATAAATTGTTGAATTTTGACATCTGTCTTGTATAAGGATGTTCAGAAGGATGAATAAATAGCCAGGCATAGAAATGTTTTCAAATATACAGTGTTATTATTAAGATATCACTGACTGAATACTGCCATTTACAAAACCGTACGGGTGTACACTTTAGTCTAACACTGCACTCTATGGGGGAAGTGAGTCTGGCATTTCTGGTCACTTGTATATGTTCACTTTTGAGAAGCACATGATGATTTTGAAGTGCATTTTTTTTTGGTGGGCTTCATTTTTACACCATATTACATACACCGATAGCATGTAGGGCCAGACAGCTCAGATTTTATCGAGCTTCTACAAAGTTACCAATTCACTTTAAACCTAACCTAAAACCCAGTTTGCAACCCAAATCCTATTCCTATGTCTTTGATAAAATAAAGCCCAGCGCATTTGTCACTGGAGTATTTGTTGGAGCACCAGTGAGTCTGGTATGAGATTGTTTTGTCATGGAGTTTAGAGGATTGATACTGTCTCCAATCCAATCCATTAGAGTATTTGGTAAAGCACCTTTTCCTTTTTACAAAACGTTTCACAATTTGCTCCACAACGATGTAAAATGGCCACTTGAACAATGATAAAAACTTTTAAAAGAGACCAGTTGAGCCAATAAAAGCATATTGCAATCAATATGTGGAACTTCGAAAATTCCTTGACCTGGTCCACAGATGTAGCATTCTTCCTCTGTCTTAGGAAAGTTTATAGGCATTTTTTTTAGATAGATGAAGTGAAGAAAAAATAGACATGTATTTCTCATATTGTCTGTTCAGAGCCCGAAGGTCTTTAACGTAAACACAGAGATAATGCCCTTATGGTTCTTAACAGACGATGTGTTTTCTTTTCCTGATCAGTAATGAGAGTGGGTCCGGACACCCATATTTTAAGTCCTGTTGAAAATCATCATCCCAAAGTAGTTTACAAATCTTGCCAAATAGCAAGTAGGTGCATGATGAACAAAAGAAAAAAAACAAAGTGAATAGACACATGCTGTCTCTGGAATGAATGACATTTCAATCTTTTTTTTATGTTCTGTTTTGCACAGGGTATGGATCCAAGCAATGAGAGGAAGGTGTTTGAGTTTGTGGTGGAGACAGCTTGCAGGGAGAATACATCTCAATACTTCCTCATCACACCTAAGGTAAGCAGTGCTCAATTTAGTATTCACTATCTTCTCCTTCTCCTCCTCCTCCTCCTCCTTCTCTTCTTCCGTGTCCTCTTCCTTCTCTACTCCATCCTCCTCCTCCTCCTCCTCCCCCCTTTTTCCTTCTCCTTTTTGACTTTGACTTTGACACTTCCTCAATTTCTCCTCCTCCCCCTACTCCCTCCTCCTCCTCAACTTTGACTTTGATTTAAACTTGAACTTTGTTGGTTTCTTTTTGTATGATATCCTGATAAACCATGGTAAAATAAGTGGCTAGTAAAGATATGTTTAGTGTAAAAGATATTGCCCTGACTCACCATTTAGTATTCAATTGTTCAACAATCAACTCTTTAAAAAGTATTAGATGTGGTCATGTGAAGTTTGTTATGACAGGAATGTGTAATGGAATTTGTATCTAGCCAGTAATGTGGGGATATTAAATTGTGATTGTTTTCTCTTGTATCAAATTACATCTTGCATTTTTCCCCCTTAAATGTTTGTAGCTGCTACCGGACCTGAAGTACGGCCCCAAGATGAAAGTGCTTTGTGTCTACAACTCTCACTGGATGCTGTCCCATGAGGATTGGAGTATCAGGAAGTTCATCCAAAGAAAGGAGAGACTGAATGAGGGGGAGACCTAAAGGGAAGGTTGAGTTCCGGGAAAGGTAAAATAAAATTTGTGAGCTTTCTCATTCTTTTTTGTTAGTTTGGAAGATTATCATAGTAGAAATGTCCCCTGAAAAAGAATTGCTCTTCAGATGCCCTCACATTCAAAATATGACAAGAAACTGCTGAAATCTTCTGGCCTAAAGTTTTTGTGTAGTCCCACATATACATTTCTGTGTGCAGTGCATGTGACTCTCAGGCAGGATTGAGTCAATTTCTTATCATTTTGGTAATTCCAAGACCTTACAGCATACACCAATTCTCATTTGCTATATAATCAACCCTTCCCAGTTGCTTTGAGACAGTTTCTTTCACAATTAAATCTTGTGACCAAAACTCAACTTTATCTTTTATCCTAAGGAAAATCATCTGTGTCTTACACTCTCATTTGGTGTTATCGCTCAAGAACTGGTGCACCTGGAAGGTTATGCAATCGACATGGGCAATGCACTTTGATATTCAAATTCAGTCTATACAATACTGTGCAAAGTGCCTTTAACCTTTTTTGAGACCAAGCCACATTCATGAGCAGCTGAGATATACTTTAAGTGTCTTTTTTGTACTGGAAATATGTACACGTATGATTGTATATGATGAGTTTTTTGTTCCGAAGAGTTATAAAAAAAGCAAAAAAAAACTTCTGTACTATATGTTCATCTAGAGTTAATCCTAAAAAGGCTGGAAAATGCACATTACATCTTTGAAATTACATCAATTTGCTAAGATACATTAGACTTAATGTTGTTACATGTGTAAGTCTTGAAAGCTTGCAGCAAAAAAAATAACTTCCAAGAACATATTGTGGCGGATATATACGGGAGACGGAATCGGCTCACACAGCTCTTGTAGGGTTAAGAAAATTATTTTCTATTATTTGTGATAGTTGTGATGATGACATCAAGAAAATGGCTGAAAAGTGGTATGCTCCTTTTTTTCTGTAATATTATATTGTTTTGTATCATGCTATTGAACGCAGAAATAAAATCAACCAAACAAACAAAGTGGGAGTATTCAGATATATTCCTTTAGGATATAATATAGCATTATCAAAACTTAGATAGTTCAATTATAGTCATGCAAATTTGTATGAAAGTTTTTGAGTTTATATAATAGACAACAAATTATCACTGAGTAGCCCCCCTAGAAATTTGGAGGTTATGGTTTAATAGAAATGAACTATGATTAATGCTATAACATTTCTCATCATGAGTCAAGCATGTGCTTGAATTGATATCATTTGACAGGAATCAGAAGTGTTATGATAAGTAGTAATCGTTCGGCAGTTTGCCTATTTGAGCTAAAATGTATGTTAAAGGTACTTCATCCCTTTTGCAGCCCTAAATTACAAAATAATTATAATTGGAAAAACTTGTGCAGATGTGAAAAGTATTATAATTTGCTTTTAAGTAAGTAATAACAACAATATGGTAACACTTTATTTTTTTCCGACTCGGAAAAAAAATAGTGTAATTTTTCAAATAATTTTATTTTTACCGTTACTATTACATGTACTAGTGTTGATTTTTAAATAGCTCATCTTACAAAGGAGTTATAGAATTCGTGACCTTGAAATTTTATAGGCAGGATCTACAGGATGTCTGCTAAACCTGTACAAAGTTTTGCGGAATTTTGTGTAAGTCTGCAAAAGGGATGAAGTACCTTTAAGACAATTGGTACTCTTAATGTGTTACAGATTTGCATGGAATAGAACACAGAAACAAATTTTCTATGACATTTCAGTTCTTCCTTGGTAATAGTCCTTTGTAAACACTGAAAATCAAAAGCAATAAATCTAAACAACTGTATATATTATCAATATGGAACAGAAGATTCCATATCCCCCAGGGAGAGAATAATTCCCAGGTTGAGCATATTTGCCTTGAGTGCTGTGCGCTTTAGAAAATAATCCCTCCTGGAAATTAAACTCTTTTAAAGTGTACCAATCACCTGAAAAAGTAATTTGTGTACAGCTAGAAAGTATAAAATTAATCTCGAAGAACTTTATCTGGCACTCTATCAGTCAACAGTTAAGGAGTAAGAAGGAAAAAAGGGTAACATGAAAATGCTCGCGTGGAACCAAACTCCGAGTTTAGTTCTGCGCGAGCCCTTATCTTGGCGAGCGCGTACGGGTGCGTCGAGTAGTCTAATCACGAGTTGGTTTTACGCTTATAGAGAGTGTAATTAAAATTGCAATATTTCTTTATAAAATTAATATTTGAAGCCCGTATTTTGAATATAGTATAACGACATGGATCCCCTAACATACAGAGCAAAATATTTTTTGGTGATTGGTACCCTTTAAGTATAACTTTCGTTACCATCCTTCCCCAGTCAAAAACCTATTTAGTGTAAATATGTTATGTAAAGTATAAAAAAGATATATGTTTTCAATACTGTAGCTTGCCATAGTAATGTTTCTCTCTCATATTTTTGTTGTAGAAAAGTAGAAGTTTCTTCATTAAGTGCCTTCTTATTTTAAACACATAGTAAGAAGCTGATGTAATGTCATTTCATATCATTACATGTTTTTTTTATATTGCCAAAGAATCGTTATTTTTCTCTCTTTCATTCCAAATCCTGTTCAAAGCGTAGTCATGTTTCATTGCAATGGGTTTGTTTGTAATCTGCGTAGAAAGCAATAGATTAAGGTAGATTATGGTAGCTGTCTGGAAAACTAGAACAATCTCTTTTTGTAAACCCAAGTCAGAGCACCAGTGCCAACACAAAAATAGGAAACTTTTATTGCGAAGTCATTAAGGTTGGCATCAATACTTTAAATGAGCTCCAGAACCTTCTCGGGGGTTGTATTCTACTTTCATAGGTCTGTCTGAAGATTGGAAAATAAAGGAGCTCCTTTTGACTACTTCAATTTTAAAAAAAAAAAGATGAAATATTTGCTTTAATCATTTTATCTTACTTTGTGGGATGTTCAATAGGTCTTTCTATATTGCAGAATCCACATGAAATAATTTCCTCATAATTGGTGGAATTATGGACATGTATCTAGAAATCTGGACAATTGTTAGGTTTCTAGCATTTTTCAGACGTGTGCCAGACTGTAGTTCAAACAACCTTCAAGATAGCCACCGTTAGTGACAGAACACTCTTATTTTTATGTTCACCTTGTATTAGATTTGTAGATGTTTCATATTTACATGTATATAGTGTAGATGTAAACCTCTTTTTCTAAGTTATGCATATCTCAAGATGTATTTATCTGACATTATTTACATGATAGTACATGTATTCTTTATAGACAATAAACTTGCATTCCTTTACAAAAACTATGTTTGCAGATGTGCTGTGATGTATGTTTTAGTTGTTGATGTACTAAGAGAAAATGAGTGATACACAGAGAGGTCTTGTTCATATGGGTTTAGTTGAATACTTCATGAAATTATAACTTGAAATTTATCAAACAAAGCAGAGGAAATAAGAGTATTAGTGTTTGCCCGAGCATGTCAAGTTCAAACCCCCACCCCTCTCTCTCCCAAAAAAAATGCTGTCCAGTAGTCATGTAATACATGTACATTGTATCAATCTTGATTCACCAGCAATAGCAGAATACTCCCTCTATGTTGCATTCGTAGACTTCACAGGCCTGGGCCCTGTTTCATAAAACTTGTTATCAATGACGACTGCCCCGTTTCTATGACAAATTTGCTCTCAGCCAATCAGATTCAAGGATTTCAGTAGCTTATAACAACTACTGTAAGTTGTTATTGATAACAAGTTTTATGAAACGGCGCCCTGAGCCACACAGTAGCCACAAACACCCCAACTTCCCGGAGCAAATACTATTCATGCTTGGTGACAAGATATCACATATAAAACACACCGTTT
>CM046839.1:12848796-12996296 GCA_025618425.1 Heliocidaris tuberculata
AAACGTACAGATTTGCCATGACATCATTGCAATCAATCGCTTGGAAGATTGGGCGAATCTGTTGGTTTAATATGTATGACATTGTATGAATTATAATTCAAACATTTACTCAGAATGAAATTGAACCCCTTAAACAAGTGACAACCATCTTTGATGTTGTTGGGAGACGATTAAAACATTTTTAAAGATATATTTCAAGTTTGAAAGTTTGATTTCTATGTTGCACTCTTAATAAAGATCAATAGCTATTAGATACTGTATACAGGTGAGAAATTGGTTATGTTTTGCATTGCTATGAACATTATCATTTCAATGCTATTGATCTGATCCCATTTCTTTCTCTCTTTTTTCATTCGTTTACAATATGCTGATCTAAACACCCATATATCTGCAAAAAATAACTTTTCTCTCTCAAAATGTGCTTCCATCTTAAAAACTCTAGATTATCTCTGATTTACTTGCACTATAACTACACCCTAAAAACAATCTAGTCAAATATGAATAGATTCTAGTCAGATTTGATTAGAATATTCCCACAGGTACATGCACTATTCTAGTAAAAATTACCAGCTTCGGGTTTGAGGTGAACAGAATCTTAGTCAAAATGAACTGAATCTTAGTAAAATGAACAGGATCCTAGTCAGAATGCCTAGAATCTGATTTTTAAAATGTGACCAGGCGATCTGGTCAAAAAATGACTAGACGTGTAGTAGTTGCACCTAAAGAAAATGAAAAAAAAAAACAACAACAGCATCAACAAAATAAATGAATATAGTGATCATCTCTTCATATAGAGCCCCCTGTGGACCCTCTCCATCCTTAAGCTGTCGAAATAATTCATTAATTAAAAACTATTATTTCTATAAATCCCCAACATTTACTTTTTGCGTGTTTTTAGGTAAACTTTGACCTATTCTGAAAGTGCTCCGGTCATTCCTGGTCATTCTGTCTTCATTTCAATCTATTTCGACGTTCCACACGAACGTGTTTCCTTTGCATCACCTTGCCTGAAAATATTTATTAGGAAATTAGGCTTGTACTTTTTAAAATATTTGAATTATGAGATTAACATTTATATTTTCGTTTCTTCAGATCACTCGACAAGATGTTAATTCACAACAGCTTATATCTTTACCTTGCACTTTTTTTTTCATCTTTGCACGTTTCACTCTCTGCTATAAACAATTTCCATATGACTGTAAAACCTTCTGTTTCTACTACGTCATATATCGTCGTGAATATATTATCTTAGTCTTGTTCCACTGCTTAAACGTTTATGTTTTGCTCTGGAGCTTATACTTCTCATCAATGTTACTGTGTACGGGGATGAAAATATTTATGAACGAGTCTGAAAGTGAGATCAGTGTTTTAACTTGTTTATTCCGGAAGTCCTTCCCCCCAATATTAGTAGATATATTTCCATGGTCAGTAATCGGGTGACCTAATTTCTTGCTCTCAGCTTCAAAATCTTCCCCAACGCTTTAACAGGATGTGAACTGCAAGGTAGTCTTCTTGCAAGGTTCGTGCTTTAATCCCACATTTTCAAAAGCAATTTACTACTACCTATTTTGCCGATTGTCATTTTGGGTTATCATGTTATGTGTGAAAATGATGAGCGGACATTCCAGGGGGATAATGAGTAAAAAAGAAAGAAAGACACTGGCACTTGCACTTGTCATATCTTATCTGATTGAAAAATAAAATGATGTTTTGTCAATCGCGCAGGGACCTTCCTCATTTAATCTTAACTTGTGCCATACAAAGATTGTAACTGCAGAATTTGATTTAGAATAAAGTGTGTGAATAGCAAAGGGTGGTCAAATACATCGATTTTTAACTAGGTGGAGTATACCAAAACATTAGATTATTGATTTTGCAAGAAAACTATGTATTTTATCTTTTAAAAGGGAAGAAAAAAGAGGATATAAGTCATGATTGAAGACTATTCGCCATTGAAACCAGAAGAAAATGTCCATTTAGAACTAAGGGAGAGGAGAAGAGAGGAAGAGCGAGTTTGGTCCTTGATTTCAGAAAGATGGATTGGAAATTTAATCGAAATTTTCTTCTTTGACTGACCACCGACGTCGGGGCTAATTTGGTACATGCATTAAGGAGTCGAGAGTTCAGGGGTCGATTTCCGTGTTCCAGATCTTTCGAAGGCGACTCGACCCGACGCCACCACTGCCCTTGAGTCTCGAGTTACAACATTTCTCTGCATGACTCTGTGGTGCACGCCGTTAACGTTGCATCCGTGCCCGTTTCATCAAGTTCATGCCGACATAGATCATGAACGCGCAGCATTAATGCGAACAGTGGTAACACTCTCGCAATGATGCGCTCATTGCGGGGCGACCGGATACTTTTCATGATTTTACTGACTTGTGGCACCTATTTCTCTTTGTTTGAAGCAGGTTCAATTCCATACGTAACATTCATGACCGCATTACATTATGTGTAAACTGGTTCACATCATTATTCATATCTATATTTACCAAGTTCGGTTTAATTTATAATGGAACTTGACTCATCCTGTTTGTCCATACATAGCCTAAATGTAAGCTTCAATTTCTATTCAACACAGTATGTAATGGGATGAGACCTAACTAACCCCTTGGCCTATTTAAATCACCCTCAGCAATTTAAGACAGAATGGCGAGGAAACGTATATGATTCATAATTTCACGAAAGCTAGTACGGATCATTCATAATAATTACCTTTTTAAAATGACTCTGCCCTTTTGGCACAGGGGTATATTTAGGTCTTGGTTAACACTTACCAATTGGAATATCCGTTTATAGCTTGTTTACCTTTTAAAAAAAACAAAAAAAAAAAACAAATGGATATACATGTCGTTCTATAGAAGACCTATTCTGTCACATCTTCTCAAATCACGAAAAGAGGGCACCGACATTCGGGGGGGGGGGGGGGTTGGCACCGATCTGACTTGATAGATAAAATCCGAATAAACAAGGCCTTTGATTGTAAGGAAGTATGTGGAAGTCGTAATCATCTTCTCATCACTTTCCCTTTCCCCTTTTCCCTTTCCTTTCATCTCTTTTTCTTTCTTTCTTTTTTTTTTTTTCTCTCTCTCTCTTTCAAGTTTTTGGCCCGTACGAGTGGAGCGGGCACTTGCCCCTGTAGCTACGTCACCGACGAGTACAATCAAATAAGGGTTTAAAAAATGCCCAAAACGCTTACGACGACATTTTGGACCAGTTGCTTCTTTAATTGCTTTTATTCCAAAACGTAACGTAATTGTTTATTAGTCAGGTTAAAAAAAACCTCATCCTTCTACAAAATGCCCGGCAATTATATTCCCTTTCGCAGTATTTTTATCGGATGCAAGCAAAATTGGTAACTTTGAACTCGTAGCCTACTATAGCCTTGTACTCCATCCCACCCAACTCCAGCTAATTACCCAACACTGACAGCGATATGACAAAAGTGATAGCTATATACAAAAAGAAAAATCACTTCTCCATTTCATCATAATCTGCATTTACTTCATTACTGTATGTGGAATATCTGTTTGAGTATGTTGATAGATTTATTGACTATTAGAAATTGTCAAAATAAATGTAAAGATACTCATATACTGTTAGTTTAGAAAAGCAGAGTTGTTTTTTGTTTGTTTGCTTGTTGTTGTTTTTTTTTGTTGTTGTTTTGTTTTGGGGGTGGGTTTGTTTTTGTTTTTGTTTTTTGTTTTGTTTGTTGTTTTGGGGAGGTACTAAATTTTTCAAAGTATCATTTGGATTTTGTTTTACAAAAAACACCAACTCTTTGATTGTTATTTTTTAATAAAACTCTCTCATTAGGGTACGTTGCAAAGCGATTTCGATTTCACATGAGTTTCTTTTCCAGGGCCCCGTTTCATAAAACTTATTTTCAGTAGCAACTGCCACATTTTTATGACAAATTTATCTCGGCCAATCAGCGAGCGCATCTCCTATTTGCCCTACTACTAAAAAAATATCATAAATTTCCATTTTCTCTCTAAAAGATATTTCATCATACATGTAACTTAGGTATAATCATTTCAATTATGCTTTTACACAAACCCTGTATGATACAAATTTATCCCTAATCAAAAACAAAGAAAATGAAAATTCATGAATTTTTGTGAATAGAGCAAATGGGAGAGGAGCTCGCAAGAGAAGAAGGAGAAGAAGAAGAAGAAGAAGAAGAAGAAGAAGGAGAAGAAGAAGAAGAAGGAGAAGAAGAAGAAGAAGGAGAAGGGGAAGAAGAAGGTTACCCAGGGTAGCCACTTCAGTTATCAAACTGCTCTTCCAGCGGGCCCTGCATAACATAATATGTTATTATTACCCTTCTCCATTCTAACATGCCGAGCGCTTGGCTAGGAGGCAGAAGGTCCCATTTTTGAAGTCTTTGGTATGACTCGGACGGGGTTTGAACCCACGACCTCCCGTTCATGAGGCGGGCGCTCTAACCAACTGAGCCAACATGCCCGGTTAATAATCTTAATAAAAGATACGTCACGGAGTTGCCAATATGTGTTACAACTTCAAAAAATCATAACTTTCTTATTCCTTATCGGATTTTTCTCAAACTTTTATTGATATGTTTCACTAATTTTTCTGCCTCTTTCAAAACCAACTTAACATCAGGGTGGACTTCCCCTTTAGGCATTTCAGGGTGAAACGTTTACTTTAGCATACACGAGTGAACAGTTGACATAAAGTAATTCGAATAAATTGCACTGAGTATACGTGGGCTAAAGCGATGGGTGTGATTAATGCGTCCCTGTTGCTTCTATATAGGTAAATTGTAATTGAGCCTCGACGGGTCTGGACGATCGACGGCATATATTTCATCCTCCCACATAGTCCTGATAGCATCCCAAAGGATGAAAGGCAGAGGGGTCAAAATGGTTAAATGGTAGTACGACACCTGGGAAAAGCCAATCAATTTTGATGGTGATGTTGGGTGAGTTGTTTGTTCGTGGTCGGTGGTAGTATCTTCAAGATGGTGTTGAACCATTGCTTCAATCATTCTGTAGGATTAGTTTATTAAAAACGGCCATCTCCTTTATCTCTTTTCTTCCTATAGTTTAACAGAACGTCAGTCCATCTCTAACCTACAAATAAACACCACTTGAGTCTGTAAGATCGTTATTATTTAAGAAAGCTGTATCGTACATTGCCTTGACTTAAGTGAAACAAAGTAAGAAAACAAACGTCTGCCTAAGCGCGGCGCTTTTTCCGAGCGATATACAGTGATTATTGGTTCACTTTAAGGTCACGTGACAGTCAGTGGCGCCTTAGACTGAAAAGAGTGAATTGAAATTTGTAAGGCCTATTTTAAAGATGTTCTTTTCAGGAATGAAATATTGAAATATCCCATGGTTTATTCCTATGTAGAAACGTCGTTCGGGGAAAACCTTTTTATTTTTTCCCCTACAATAAAGTTGATATACTGTATATCCTTTTCTCCCTCTCTCTTTTTCTCTTTCTCTTCCCTGCTCTTTCCCTTTCTGATATCACTGTCGAATTGTTTAGGTTTCAAACCCCGAATATCCTGATTCGAAATTATCATCCATCAACTTTAATTGAACTATGTGGCCACTAATTTCAGGTATAAGTTGAAATTGCCTCTATATTATTTTCTATTATCTAAAAATATACACAATTAAGGCCATGTAAATGCTAAGACAAATCTAATTATCTTTGAATGGAAAATATCTGTCAAACTCTTCATTTCAAGTTAAATCATCCTGAAAAACGAAATATACACCACTGAACATTAAACAAATAAGTTTGGATAGATTTATCGAGACTGAAGAATTACTTCCTTTGTTGAACAAAAATATTTGATGTACATTGATTTCACCATGCATGTCAGGTAGTGGGGGAGATTTTTCTTGTCTCCCGCCCTCTTACGACGCCAAGAAAGAAAAATCAAAGTCGACGGTGACTTCGACATCACTTCATTTAAAGCTACTGTTCAAGAAAAGGGTAGTCGTAAGTGAAATATCATCCCATCATGTTTTAAATCATGATGAGAATGGTTAAAACATCATAAGAGCTTCGTCTTCTCCCCAAATGGTTATGGTAAGTCAAACATAACTATATTACCTGTACCCCTCCAAATACATAACTTCATTTTCTGTTCCCTGATGATTGTGGGTAGAGCAGCAGTCTCGGAACCAACTTAAACATTACATCCCTCATTTCCCCGAAAGGCAGTATATATTTATCTGAATCTTACTTTCGTAATCAGAGTTTTCTCATGTCTATTTTTTGGACATAATATAACTTGATTTAGATTTTTCTTCAATATATGCAATTAAAAGATTATATCGATATTTATTATAGACTATATAGGGTTAAACGGGATATTTTATTGGCACTCTTTAATTATTATATCGATATTTATTATAGACTATATAGGGTTAAACGGGATATTTTATTGGCACTCTTTAATTATAACTTGAGTCTTAAAACCTAAATGATTTATTCAAAAAAAAGGGTAAGTGATTCAACTTCTGTATTCTCCTAATAAAGAAAGAGCTGCATGATCTAATATTCTGCACCACGAGTCGTCGACCTTTTATTCGTGACACGTCCACTTAACACGTACATGATCTGAGATCTTGCAATCTGTGAAAATGATAAAATTGGCGACATTAATTTCATTTTTTCAACCACAAAGCCAGACACGATCGGCGATCAGAAATCTCTATGCCATCTTGTAACTATCAGTGTCATGTCTGTTTCGCACTCCTTGATTGATTCTTTTGGGATAAGTAATGTCCGAAGTTTTAAAGAATAAAGTATACTTTTTCACTTCTAGTATAGGAGAGATAAGTATCCCCCCCCCCCCCCCATTTGATTTTTATACAAAAAAGAATAATTCAGATAAATCGTGCAAGCAGCATAAAATATCAGCATATAACCATTGTTCCGTTACCTGGATGAAGATTCTTACGGGGTTTGGAAATCTAGAATCAGTATTCTGAATGTTGTTTATTTTATCTATTTTTGCATTTCACTTTAACAAGCATGTTTGCATTGTGTAGTACAATAAATCATATAGTTAATAAACAGCTCAGCCAAAGACGGAGAGACAATAACTTATAAAGCATTTATAAATATTAAGTGCTTAATAAATGTATATATCTGCCTATTATTTTTTTTTTAAATCATTATTACGATTACTGTCATTATCATAGTTATTCTTATCGCTATCCTAAGTTTAGATATCCTCATCCTCATCAATTTTACCATTACCAGTATACCATAATTATTCTCATTATCGTCAGTATTGCTGTTATTTTTTTTTCTTACAACTCAAAATTTAATGCTCTTCATTTTGCTTGTAATGATCGAAAATGTTTCTGCACTATGTTGTGTTGTCAATTATTTTGTATATTGTTAATTGCACAATACTTACTGTTATATACTTTGACAAAATGAAAATGTAATGAAATAAAATCTAAATCTAAAATCTAAAAAAAAGTATTAGCATTATCAGTATTGTCATCATGATCATCCTTATTAATATTGCAACCACGATCGTTGTAATTGTTATAGTCCTTGCTATTATTATGATTGTCAATAATGTCAGTGCGACAACAAAAGTGAGTTATGTAATAAACAAAAAAATACAATAACATTTTCAGAATTAAAAAAAAAACTATTTAAAGTCATTAATTAAAATTCGACGAACTGACAATACCTAGATTATTGGTTAATACAGATATGGTAAAATGTGCTTAATAAATATTAATATTCCTATTATTTCCATTGTGTCTTTAAACACAATCTAAATACCATTTCCTCTGAAATAGCCTTCTTTATTTCTATTTCTTTTTAATAATATCCCGAAACTTTTACAGGCATGTTTTCAGAAACCGCAACGTCTCTTTTTATCAACTGGAAAATCCAGGGGTAAATTCTATTTCCCCAGGTCCCAGATACAATACGATGGGACCGGGACCACTTTGTAGATCATAAATCATATAATAACATGGCATATTCTGTACTTAGCCCAGTCTCACTTGTCTCCTAATACACTGTGCAGAGGGATAGTAAATCATGCCTCACTATCGTTTAAGGCAGTAGACCGACTACAACAAATATGATGTATGATCCTCTTGACGCGTGCAAACTTTTTTTTTTCTTCTTTTTTTTTTTTTCTTTTTCATTCTTTTTATCTTTCAAAGAGGTGCTTGATGAGAATCATAATCATTTGGCCAATGTGGATTTGGTCGAGTGGTTTAAACACTTGACTGGAGATGGGAAGGTCGTGGGTTCGATTCCTAGGTGGCACTGCATTATCGCCCAATGGCAAGACTTGGCATTTGTCACTTTCCCCCAGGTGTAGTAAATGGGTACCCGGTAGTAAGAAATTCCTTGAATGCTGTAGCCTATAGCTAAAGCCAGGACAATGCTGGACCATAATATTGCCTAAAGGTGGAGATTGTATTCAAATTTACCCTTTTTAGCCCACTTCTGTTTATCCACAAATTAACGGTTACAAAAACGTTTTCCATCTCATCATCAAGTCGTTGCATAAGGTTTAATGCATTTTATTCTTACTAAAACTTGCCCCCCCCCCCCAAAAAAAAAAGTAAACAGTAACAGTAAATTTTGACCGTTTTTCATGAACAGAATCATCAGGTCCTGCGAATGTATGATTAATTTAATAGATTATGGTCGCACACTTTAATCAAGTACAGATAGAAAATAAATCACCTTTTTTTGTTTTATAAACGTTTAGGCGTAAATGAGCATAATTTAAGCTTCGATAAAATTGATTTATGCTCTTTTTGCACATAAAAAGTTACATCAACTAAATGCTGTTGGTTCTTAATATCGAAATCATTTTACCGTCAGGATAAAAGTTAAATGGAAATACACTACTTTTCCTCATAAACCAATTTGTTGAATACTATTTTTCGGAAGCTTGTCCTAATCTTGTTATTCAGCACTAGGTTTTCCCTGGAGAATAGATACAGTGGCCACGGGTGAAGTACAAAATTAAAAGGAAAAAATGACGATATGCTTTATGATGAAATACCTTCTTGGATTAGGAAATGAATCGTCAGGTCGTCATAGTTGAGAAACTGTTTTCTCTTTAAAAAGAAATGTTGGAGAATTCTCAGCTGTTGTTCTTCCTCAACTATTCCCCTCCCCCTTCTTTTTTTTCTAACTTTCTAAATCTTTCAATAAATTGAAACAGAGCACCTGGGTAGGAAGTCTTTCCTAATCCTAGCTAAATTGTTTGCCTTCGGCGATGGTGTTCTAAACGTTAGAATAGAACGCCGTGACGTTAATGGATCTCCCGCTCACATTTGACCATCACTTTCATTCAGTGTTGATCAAGTTCAAAAACTTTTCCAAATCCTTGAATTCGGGTATGGCATTGACAAGCATTTCAAACTTCTTTATGTTTTATTGGCAGGATATCACTCCAGAGGTATCCCTTATTTTGACTTCGATAAGCCGCCTGTCGCCGTTACGATGTGGGTAGATTGTTTTCATTTTGTTTTACAGGATATTTTTATCCTTTAGGTGACGGACAGACAACTATCGTGGTTTATAGTTCCAGAACGCTCGTTCAGAATGTTTTCGAATAGAGATATTAATTTTTTTTATCATCAAATAAGGAAATTGAACTTACGCCAGACAACAGAGCACTCGGCCTATCCTTACCAACTGAAATATTTAAAAACTTATCATCTATGCAAAATATGCAATTTATTCATTATTCATTTGAGTAGAAAATCGTAAATATGTATTTCATGAATACTTTATATTATTTTTTTTAAAGATTGATTAGTAGTCGCATAGAAATTGAGAGAAAAAAAATTGTAAAACTGAAAGTTTTTTCATCTTCGAAAAGCCCATGAAAAACTCGATATGTTTTACGTAAATCTAATTATAATAATCATTATTATTTTCATTGATTGTATGATATCTATGACTTAGTCAAATATATATATTTATCAATGAAACTATTTTTAAAGAGGAATGATACAAAAAATCAGGATATAACTATCAAGGACCCGTCAAGAGCGGGCTGGTATAAGGGAGACGGGTGCGCCCCTCTATTGTGTTGGGAGGGGGTCCCGTTTTATACACGATTTTAGAGGGGTTTTTTTCTTTGAGTGTGTGGGTGCGGGTGTGGATGTGTTGTGACATAAGAGTCTGCTTATTTACAAGTAAGGATAGATATATCGAAAGATTCAAAAACATTTTAGAATTAGTTCAAAGAGCGAATCGCTTTTCAAGACTTCACCTCGATCTACGAAAACAATTATCTGAAAGGGAGTATAAGGTGAGAAAACATCGAAACATATTTATTAAACGGATAAAGCTCAGCGTCTGTCCTTAATCTCCCATCAGATGTGGACTTGTTTTCGATATCATAAGCAAATTTTCCAAATCATGAGGCTATATGGAATATGATGGATAGGTAACATATGGACAATTTTACTTTATAATGGCTATTTTCCTTCTTCCTCTTTAGAGGGGGATAGCATTTCGATCATCAAGCTCTCGGAGTTACGTCTGGTAGTTGAACTTGATTAATGTGTTGTGCGTATCCAACTTACGGGATTTAATATAGTTCAAAGTATTTACAACATGATTGATGATCTTTCGTGACAGACATGGGCGAACAAGGCGGTAAGGTGTTGATGTACATGACTAAACAAAACGGTGTATCATAATGCCCCAGTTTGAAGCAGAATAACCCACTTTCTCTACCCTTTTGCACCACACCATTCCTTATTTTCTATTAAGACATCAACAAAAATCATTCAAGCTATAAAACGTTGGAAGTTAAAAACTTTCGTATTGGTACTAGAGAAAGGTCACATGAAAAGCCACTGTACAGTTGGGTATCCATGAATTAAATTGATAAACAGGGGCGGAATCCTTCTAAAAACGGGAGGGGAGGGGAGAGTGCGCAATGTATCTGGGCAGCCCCGTCGTGCATGCCGTTGACCCAGCATTGCAAGTCGCGTTCATTTTCTTTCCTACGCCTTAATAAAGGATGAATGGAGGAGGGGGGGGGGGTGCGCAGGCTTCATCCTATCGCGGATATGCCAAAGTAATAGCATGACCAAAAACTCTTACAATTGGAAGAAAAGAAAAACAGACTGAAGGCATATTATTATTTCTGGCGCATCTTTTCAGAATGCGAAATTCCTGTATTATATTTTGTTTATACTAGGCATGTTTTATACAAGAAACTCTCCATGCATTTATTTATGTAGTCAAATTCACTCAAATTCAGAGGAAATCATCATTTTGAAGCTTTCTCGTTAAATGAAAATCATTATTTGTCATTACATGACGAAAGTCAGGGCCAAGCAAATTAAGGACTCTCGGAAAAATTGTGTTCTGTCCAAATTACTTTACGCTGGAAATCCCAAGGAAGTTCTCCAATCACGTATGACACGGGACTGATGAGGCAACAGGGGTTTCTTCGACTTCTACCCGCCATCTGCTAGTAATAGGGGTTCATCAGAGAAGCGCCTGCGGGCATTGAGTGGGTAGGAACCTTAAGGAGCCGGAGGCTAAACGGGGGCAGACCAGGGGGATGGTCTTGACCCGCCTCTCTCATTCACCATCAGGAAGAGATTGGTGCCAACGGGTTACAAAGGAGATGGATGATATTTGGGTTACCCGAGAAACTAGTCATGCCTCTCTGTGTCATTTTAGCCTACTAGTTCCATAGATTATCCACCTACATACACCTTCACAGTTGTAGAACTTGGGTGTTTTCATTTTCATTACGCGAGTCAACTTCTTTAACAAAATACAACTATACATGCTGATCCAAGACTCGGGGAAAACTTTCATGAAAATTTCCTCAAAGGTACTCCTAAATGCCTTTATGCATTCTCAACTCGAATCACGTTATTTCTATCGCCTTCCTTTCTGAGCACTTCACCATCAAACATGAAGGAGAAAAAAATACTGCTGTTTATCATTATGAGGATTTTGCCATTATCAATAATGGTGGTTTTCCTACAAAATATTGCTTTCATATTTAAGTTGAGTCATCTAACACCGGCAATATCAAGAAACTAAATCACAGATTCGGTAAAGTGCAAAAAAGAAAAAAAAAAGGGAAGGTCGCCCTAAATTATACAATTTTTAAATCAGATATTGTTACTTTTGTTATCATCAAATCGCCAAACAAACTATTTTCTTTTCCTCAAGGTTATCAAGATGACCCGGTTACCACAGCGTATCGCGTGAAAAACAAACAATACCCGTTAATAATTTAATCCCCCTTTTCATCGTTTTGTACCTCATCCATCTCGGTGAATACTCTTTAAATTCAAAGAATACAATTTGTATTTTTTTCTTACAGTGGGTGTTAGAGATATTTCATCTTTTAACTAAATGATTGTTGATGATTACGATTACGATTGTCCTTATATTGATTTTATCTCTTTTATTTATTACGGGTGTAACCAAACAATAAAGTTCACTTTTCTATAACTTCAGACAAACCATACGACACGGAATTAGGGTTGGAATCTTTTGAAGGTGGTACAATTTACATTCCAGCCTCCCCATCTCCTTTTAATGATTATTTGCGGGGATTCAATGATTTTGAGATTTTATCAACGAAATATCAAATTTCGTGCAATTGTAATGGTATCGATGGCAGAGCTATGTATTTTTTTTTTTGGGGGGGGGGGGTCGGGAGTCGCCAGCCAGGAAATCTTTTTTCTTCCTTCAGTGTCCTTACCAAGCAAATACCAGTAACACTAATGATTTCCTTCAGAAAATAATATAGGTCTTTCCATTTAACTGGAGAGAAAATTATTGTGGTCATTCTTTCCAAAGACAGATATAATTGCCTCAAGTCCATTTTGAGAATTTATGAAATCTACCCCTCCCCCAAACACGTATGCCATTAGCAAGATTGATCGTAAATGTTACTTTTCGTGGGCGATAGTACTGATGTCGTTGAAGGTTAACTTATAGGGTAGGGACTATTTGATAGGCACCACTTTCTGAATGATACTTGGTAATAAGACAACACTTCCTGCGTGGGACCCTCTTAATCATAAGTCGAATTTCTAGAAACCAGTGACAGGTTGAAAAGGTCTAACTGAGGCCGGAGGAAAGAGGATGTCTTGATTATTTTTGGATGCCATATTACAATATATTTTTTTCTCATATCCGTCATTATTGTGTAACTTTCAGTCTGATTGATAATCATCAACTATTTAACCTGGAACTATCTTAGGATTCTTTTCTTCTGTTATTGCACATTCCTTTGGGTTTCAATATCCTTTTTTAAAATTCCGTACCCGTCATACTTCTCATCACTTTTATCACTGTCAGATGCACTTTTATCCTAATGTGATTCGTATCAATCTAAAGATAATCTCATTCAACTCTAATTACAGAAGTATCTATTGATGCTATATCTTTACATTTATTCATCTTTTTAAAATCTCTGTTATCTATACAACACATTTCCCCAGCTGTGGTAGTGGTTTCGTCATGCTACCTATATTCAAATCTTCAGTAGATGTTGGTATATGGCGGGTGAACCGTGAGCCAAAAAAATTCTACCGATACAGACAACATTGGGTGATGAGAACTTAATGAACTTAATTATACTGAACATGCTTAGAGACCCCAACGACAGAAGAAGGAAAAGGCACCATGTATTAAAGTATCACGTGACTAATGTACCAGTGTTCACGAGGCGCCATTTCTAGTACACATCACGTCCCATTTCATAAAACTTGTTATCAATAGCAAGTTGCTACAAGTGTTCTAAACTACTGAAATCTTGCATCTGATTGACTGAGAGCAAAATTTGTCATAGAAATGGGGCATTTGTTACTGATAACAAGTTTTATGAAACGGGAACCAAAACACTTAAGAACGAAATGTCATTAGAATTTACAGCCCTTTGATAATATCAATCATTTAAGACATAAGAATATTTAAACTCAATGTTTAGTTGATAAATAGACATATTCGTACATTTTTAACAGCTACGAATTCTCATTTTAAAAGGAAATACAAAGCAAAATATAGAAGATGACAATAATTGCTATCATATGAAACTATTTGAAAACTAGTCAAACCTTCAGCAATCTAATAACTATTTCGATTGCATCATTTGGTGTGGATTTATGTAATAATAAAAATTGTTATCATCAAAATAGATAAAACAACAAATAGGGATGTCATCATCTCAGTCAACTCTAAGAATTAACTTTCAAATAATTGGCTATGCATTTCTTCTCAAGTCGAAATATTTTAGAAGCGTCATAAGAAATAAACTGTGTATTATTGGTGTAACTCATGTATGGTACTTTGCAATTATAGCGTGATTGTCGAAAAGGAAGTTTACGGTACTGAACAATCGATCTGATCCAGTTGATATATCGTTACTTTAATTTATTTTACATCATCGTTTAAGATTTTCGAAAGAGAAAGACAGTGAAATAAGGTGAGAGGTGAACCAAAGAAATTATGTGGTTAGGAATTATGGAGTGTGAATTCAGAAATAATATCCGTCAACGGAATGTGAAATTATAAGATGTTAACCAGTCCTGTTTAATAATGAGTGTGATAAGTGAGTACCACAATTTTGATTATACCACGAGGATGGCGGTAATTACTCTGGCGGATTTAGGGGGCACCCCGGGCACCCCCCCCCCCCCCACACTTTTGCAACGCAATAGGCATACGTTAAATGCGCAACCTCAAAGATGTGCCACCTTCGACCACTTTTCGACCCAAACGGCACCGAAAAAATCTGAAATCTTATTATTTCTGGCTTATCAGGGATTTTTTTTTTTACTCTCCTCGAGTGCGTTACAATCCAACACGGCCAAACAATATCACGCTCATCACACCACCCCCTTGTAATTATGCACCCGATTATAGCAGATCATGTTATGTGGAGCTGCTAGCCTCTTGGTATAGAGAATAAATTGAAGGTGACCCGTTGATCTGCCCCCTCTCAAAGCTGAGTACCTCATTTTGATCGTACTCTCCTATGATAAAGGCCATTGGTGTGACTGAGAGAGAGGAAGAAAGAGAGAGGAAGTAAAAGAGACAGACAGACAGACAGACAGACAGAGAGGCAGAGAGAGGGGCATTATTTTAAGGTGCTTAGGCAGAAAGTGCATAGCAGTGATGTGATGTTAAAACATTAATAACAAAAAATTCTTTCTTATATCAGATACGTAATCGCATTTGCCTTGTAATTATGGATGTGACTAATTTTCTAACATAACGTATCACTATTCTTATAACATTAATATACCAATTCACTTATCATTTATTATTGATATGTATTTTTATTGTGAAAATTATTCAAAATATTGTGGTGTTTATTTTACATGGTTGCCATTATATTTTTCCAGGCTGAGAACAAAAAAGGAAAAAAAAAACATTGGGCAGCAGGCCAGTGTGTAAAGAGTGAACAGTCATGATAGTCGTATAGCAGCAGCAGTATAGCAGTAGTATTAGTTGTTGTTGTAGTAGTAAAAAACAAAGTAGTAATAGACATAGCAGTGCATGGTATGATAACACATTATCTTTGTGTTTATTCGTTTGTTACTTTTATATACATGTTCTCGTAGCGTACTTTTGATCCATATTTTAATTCAAATGCAATGGTAAACGGATAAACATTTTTATTTTAGGTTACTAGATAATCTGTACTTTTAGGTGAAAGTGTTAAAAGGACAATTACGTTGTGCTGTATCTTTAATAAGTGACCGATATTCTGGTTAACCGCATTCACCACTGGATGTAGTTAATAGACCCAGGCCAGGATTTTTAGTTGCATCCTTCAACATTGTAGAAACCACAGTCCCAGATTGCAAATCAAAACACTGACCTCATCTGAGCTGAAAGTCGGGTGTGACGAATGAAGAGTTGTCTGATATGTCTGCCCAAATATCTTTACATCCGACTATCTGTCGGTCTGTCTGTCTGTCAGATGGTATGTTTATATAATGTCCGACAATTTGTATGTATTTTTGGTTGAAAATATCTCCCTAAATTCATTGTCTGTCTACGTATTTCTCTCTGTCGTTCAGTATATTATGTTCCTACTATAAATCTGTCGGCCTGTATTTGTATCTGAATGTGTGTCTGTTCGAACAGTTCGACTGCTTTCTTTCTTATTCTGTTTTTATGTCTGTGTAAATTCCTGCCTACTTCTCCGTCTGCCTGAATATGTTTAGGCTTATGTCTGTCTGTTTACCTGCAAATAATAAAGAAACAGGTGGCGTTTTTTTTTTCTTTTCAGAACAGCTTCTTCACATCAAAGTTACAGTCATGTCTATGTATGACGTGATCTCGTATCACGTTTTCACCCGACATCACGTGATTATCTTCTGGGGATTTCCTCTATCAGTCTGTAACTTTAAATTAAATTTTACTTTCTATTTCAGAGAACAGAATGATATTCGGTCTGCGCCTGATGGCAATATAATGGCCCTTATCCCACTGTCTGAATGTTACCGTCTCCCTCAAGAACTTTCAACACTTAATTACGTATTTGTATTTGAGCAATAAAACCATGTGTATCAAGACAATATAACATGGCGTATAATTATCGGAAACAATTTCATATGCGTTGCAAAAAAAAGAGAAAGAAAAGTCAAAACAAAAGATATAGTGGATTATCGTCATTGATTATGAATGAAAATCAAATATAAATGTCTTCAGATGTGTTTTGGCAATTTATTTTGTAGTTCTACTGAATCAGCCTGAATTGTCATGTTAAGTTGTCTTTTTTAAACCTCATTTTAGCCCTTTTGTGTATATTGATTTTGGCTATTGTTATACATGGTCAACATTCAGGATAAAGCATAAGCACCTATATGAATCTTGTAAATTATCAGAGAGAGGTCACAGATTCACTCAAACCAAGGACTAATGTTTTTTTTTTCCATCTCTATAGCCATGGTAGCTATCTATGAACCTTTGGAGGTTTGCTGCTCATTCGAGACGTGCACTTCGTGATCCAAATACATCTCCGTGGGTTCAAACAACACACGATTTCTTAAATTATAAAATAAAGTCAAAACAGTGCTTGGTAAATTTACCGAAAATCTCACGAAGCATTTGGGCGTTTCTGTATCAAAACAGGGAAAAGCTAGAAAACAACGGGTTCACCCTCTCTGATGGTAAATGGGTCATTTTCTTTTGTGTGCGAAAGTGTAACATGGGAGCCATTTTAGGTCGTGTGAAATTTCATAGAACAGCGGCCCTTGACATTGAGAGGTTAAGGTGACCTACTACACATTTAGCACCTAGGCCAATAACTTAATTGCTTTTTTCTTGCAGAAAAACGAGCGGGGAGGTGACAATGATTTTACCAGCTTCACAGCTTTTCATCGTTCAGAGTATGGTGTAAGGAGAATGAAGAACGAAGTATTCTGCTCTGGAACCACGTTTCCATAAATTTGTTAGCACATTATGAGTATCGACTGCCTTGCCCTTGTAGTTAACAAATACACCCCCCCCCCCCCCCCATCGACTACCTTCGCCTTCTCTTTTTTTCGTATTGTCCTCTTAATGAAAAAAAAAATATTCAAATTCAGAGGAAGTCGATTACATTATCTAGTGAGCCATATCTTTAGGTTAAATATCAATTTTACCCTTCAAATGGTCATTATTGCAAGTGAATTACAAAAATAGACATAATTTTGAATGGACTTTCTTTCTATACTTATCAATCTTTCAAGCAACTAATTATTTTCTCGTTCCATTCATTTTCCTTACAGTGCTTTCAATTGTCTCATGTTCAAAAATTGGTCAATACACTCTAAAACAAGTTGGGTAAAACTGTAGCCAATCTGGGATAAAAAGGGACATGAATGTTTTTTTGTTTTTTTTTAATTCTAACCAATATCAGGTAAAAATTTCCGCTCTTTTAGAGTGTAGTCATGTTTAATTACTCATACATGTTAAATCTGAAAATGCCCTTTACCACCACCATTTTCTTATGATTGACCACGCCCTCCCGCCGAGGTTTTCATTCATGATCATTTTTTTTTTTTTTTTTTTTTTTTTTTACAAGTTGATCATTATTTGGTCCACATGGGTGCTTCTAGGAACCTGTGGAGTCATTCTATCAGTTTCTTCATGATCAGCTTGATTGTTATTTCTCTTATCATTCGGGTAAGTATCCTCACGCAATGGTGACGCGGAAAACTCATCATCTTCACCCGAGGGGAGCTCACACTCAAACGCCAGCGAAACACCTTCTCCACTACTGCAATGTGTCACCTCGCCTCTCGACATCAACGTGCTGAGTGCATGTTATTGTCAGTGGCGTATTTAGCGTTCGTGGCGATAATACTTTCGAAGTCGGAACTGCTACTGGATATAATTGAAGGGGTGGATAGCGCCACATCTGGCGAGAGGCTTGATCTATGGACAGAGATAGATTGAACAGACTGAGCAGAGGTAGAGGAAAAAAGATAGGATGATTGATAAATGAAAATGTCCATTTAATTTATACATGAATGTGAAAAGAATGATTGATTTGCGGGTAGAGGGACAATAAATGAATTGATATGAGGAAGAGATCAATAAATATATACATATATGAAAATGAAAAGATTAGTAAATATTTTTACAGATAGACCGAAAAATAGATAGGTAGATAATTTTCAATTTCGATGAATAACGATTCAGACAGGTGGAAGAAAATAGCTTCCACATTATCACGTTTCTAGTAGTTTTTTTCGGCTGCATGATTTTAAATAAAATCATGCTGCCGTTAACTATAAAAGACAAAATGAAGTATTGTGCAGTAAATGAGGTAATATTACTCATTGGATATTTTTTATATATATACATTTTCAGTCGATGTGATAAATAGTTTTTGAAAGAACGATTCGGCAAACTATACTCGCTTTCAATCTTGTGAATGCTCATATACACTCTAAAACATGTGGGGTAAAATTTTCCCCAACACTGGGTAAAAACGGAACTTGCATGTTTCTTAGGTAAAATTCTCCCCAATATTGGGTTTTATTTCATACAGTTTGGGGTACTCTTTACCCAATATTGTGTAACAAGGGCGTAAACAGGTGGGGGACAGGGAGGACATGTCCCCCCCCCCCCCCCCCCCACTTTTAAAAGTGGGGGGGGGGGGACATCATATCATTTGTCCCCCACACTTTTGGGGTTCAAACCCATTACTAAAAACCTGAAAAGCACTTCCATCTTGTTCTTTTGCATGCCTTGAAATTTGTGATTGCGAAATTCCCTTGTACTTATGAGAGCTTGTAATATTACTGCTTGTTATAATGAGAATCCACTGCATAAGGTTTTAATAACATGATACAATTGGCTTGATTTCTGCTACACAGTGCATTAAAAGGCCTATTTTCGATGGCAATACTTCAAAAAGTCCCTACCGTGGGAGGGAGGGCACCCCCCTTCCACACCTCCCTCGCTCAGTGTCCCCCCCCCCCCACACTTTTCAGAAGCTGTTGACGCCCTTGTTGTGTACGATTTTCCCCAGCAAACATCCATGTTCTCTTTTTACCCAATATTGAGAAAGGTTTTACCCAGCTCTTTTAGAGTGTAGGGGTTGAGGAACGGCTCTAGATGAAGATGATTTGGAGATTTTGTATACTATCAGTGGGAATAAAACAAATCATTCATTATGAAGATTTAAATTTTAGAAAAGAAAATAAATTGTCCCTGAATTAAGCTACATGAATGAAAATGAATAATAGCTGGGTAATAAGCAAAGACATGTAAAGGAATTGAGTTTGAAGTCCAGCAAGCAGTTTCGACGCACGTGCCTATATAACACAGGGTCACAATCATAAGTTGTGCTTTACAGTGAATGTCATTTTCAGCAAGTTTTTGTTGGTTGATTGATATTTGCCTGGTCCAAGTATCATATCTAGTTAACTGCATGATAACGCTGAATCCATTCAAGGCAGATTCTCTCAAATTGCAATTCCATTACCAGCCTCGAGATTACATTTTAGCCTTTGAAAACAACATTCATGACATAAATTCATTATATTCATGTAGTAACAATAAAAATGACGAAATCTTTAACCATGAGGACATGGAAACGCGTCAGGTGATGATGAATGAGGTCCACTTATCAGCTCAATTGAAAAAAATGGTTATTCGATTATGAAAATGAAAGCGGTGCTCTGCTGCAAAACTGGTAGTACTGGTTGCCAGGTATCACAACCGATTTTTCCAGACAATCTTAACCATTGCACCTATGGGAACCGTCATCTCCAAATCACAATGAAAGGCATTCAGAATTTTCTCGGTCACCTCTCTTTAAAAGCGTGGATCTGATTACACTGTTCACCCATTTTCGCATGAAAGGAGAGTTCTGAAAAAAGAGGTGATCCAGACAACACAACATACACCTTGAACTTCAAATTTGCACTTTTAATCTTCTTTCATCAGAGGCAGTATTTGAGAGCAAAAAAAAAAAAAAAAAAGAGCCAATGACCCTGAGGTTTTAACGTATTGTTGTCAACGTTATGTCCGGGGAGGCTTGGGCCCCAGCGATGGGGCACACTCAGGCACTACTGATGACATTATTAAGCTTCAGACAATAAGATATATACATATATTGACGATTTTAACTTCATTTAAAGAAGAGAACGCTCTAGTGAAACATTAGATATTGAATTCTGAGTTATGCTTACGTACATGAGACCTAGCTTTTCGTGACTAACTGAACAAAGGTTCTATGAAACCTGTCTTTTAGATTCATCATGTCAGTGCTTATGATGGAGAATACTACATCGTGGTCATTATTAGAGCAAAGGGCATCGGTAATTAAAGTTGAAGGTCTAATTACCCTTTATACTCTGTGATATAACTATGAACTTAACGGCCTCGCAGAATTATGTACCAGATACACGATCCTACATCTAAAATATTAAAAGATTTTCAAGATCATCTAGAATCACCAACTGCATTGACGTTTTTTCCCCTTCAGCCCCATGCTCTTTCTGAATTACTAGTTTTTATGAAGTAAATCAATTAAAATTTCGGAACAATATTTTGACTTTGTAAATGAATTTAATTGCAGCATACAGAAATGTCACTTGAACGAGATTTTTTTTTTTGAAGTTGTTGCAAAATGCCGTTGTGATTACATAAATGTAGGATGGTAAACGATTTTTTTTCTAAATTCATCAAAAGATAAATTGGTAATGGGATTACCAATTTATATAGAAGAACTAACGAAGTTAATGATAGCAAGTATTACTTATTAGTGTTGATGACAATGATAATATCGCTTGAATATTGCTTATCTCATAATAACCTATGTTTTTTTTTTCTCTTTAAAGGTTTTACCTTGCACGTTAAATGAGTTAAATTCGTAAAACAGTACGACTGATGTGTTAGAAAAGCAATAAAACAATACAAAACAATGGCTGTGATAAGATAAATAAACATTATAGTGAATAAAAAAAAAAAATACTATTTGTAAATTTTATCAATACCATAGAACAACGTCATCAATGCCAGGCCCTACACTTTTTGGTGTCCAATCCAGCTGTGAAGCTCGTCCCTAGGCTAGGTTGGCCGAGTCTCGCCCGGGTGGAGACAATAAAGCATTTCTGCTTGAAGTGGTTTGATGGCTCCCATTGGTTCGTGCCACGCTCCCCTCTCGCCGGATAATCTCCCTGTGGAAACCTCACAAGAAAATACAGCAAAGTACATGGACCAATCTCCCGCCCGTATCCATCCCCGAGATTGATTTATAGCCCGTCTGAAAACCAACCCAAAAGAAAAATATTTCCCTTTCGCGGCCACAACAATTCTACTTCAAATGCATATATTCTTCACCTCGCCTTTTCGATCAAACAATGTACTTTAAAGACAACTTGTCTCAAGACACACTACTTTGGGGGCGCCTCGCTCCGTCTTTAACTCTCATCATACGATCATTCTCCAATAAGTTTATACAGCCATGACTTAAATGATCTAAAATAGGGACCTACTACTGTAAACAACTTTGATGAAGTCTAATATGATAATATTAGATGCTTATTGTTAGGTTGCCCTATACTGAGCTTCAGCCGTTGCAGTCGTGCGGTACCTGACGAATCTTTGACCCCCAGTACACGCGATCTTCCATTTTCGTCTTATAAACTGATCGACAGTATTTTGAGGGTTAATCAAAGTCGTTAGAACTATCCAGAAGTTTAGTTCTTTGCAAGGGCACGAATGTTTTTATTTCTTCTTTAGAAATCGACGAGATCGTCATTTGCGCAAGTGCTAATCTTCCAAAATGCCCCGCGGCAAACTCTACTCCCACTTCAATGCTGGCGGTCCCTCCCCAAATCGTTTTTCTTGCTGAATTGCGTGTTGGTTTTTACCAGTTGCCGTTCCAACATTGTAGTCGAGCTTTTCAATAGCTAGGAGTGTTGATCAGAAAGCTGAGCTGCTCTTGACCTTTTACTATTTGTCATCGTTCATTTGAAACTTTCTATGTACTTTGCGCGAACTTGGCAAGTGGTAGAATACACTGGCATTAAATGGCTGCCGACATAGTTTCTTCTTGCCGATTGTTGATATTTTTAATCCCGCCATGCCCCCTCGGTGAGGAATTTGTTTTCATATAAGGGCACAAAATGCATTATTTGTGTTATTTTCTGTGATTACCCCCATCTGCCGTTCTTAAGTTCATTGCAAATGAGCGACGTGAACCCGAATGTTAACGCCGTCCGTGGCTCGGTCTCCGCTTGCTTCTGGCGACCAGAATAGGACTCGATGAATGAACTATTTAACAGTCAATATGTTTCATATAATTTGTAGATCGGGTGAACTACTTTCCAGCAGATTTTGGCACAGTTTCCCTAAAGGTGCAACCTCCTAAATATACACGACAGACCTTGCACTTTACAAAGAGTTCAATAACAAGTGCTGAAATAGTAATTGTTTTTTTCATTGTAGTCACTTTGTTACATACAGTGATGTAATAAAGGATGTCCCATACAATATAACAAAATACTAAAATGTAAATGCTCAAAACAATAAATGCAAATACTCAAGGCATAATTTCACAATTGACTGTTTGATAAAAGAAACATGATAATAAAATAACATGTGAAACAAAAAATCCTTCCAATCCCCCCTTTTTTTTCTCTCTCTCTCTCTCACACACACACACTCACAGACCCGCACAAGCCACACATGTTATCTCTTTATTTTCTTTCTCTAGCTTTCTCTCTTTCTCTTTTCTTTCCCTTTCTCTCACATTTTTTCTCTCGTCCTTCATCTTTATCTCGATCAGTTACATCTTTATGTCCATTCACATTTCTCATTTTATTCTGTTCATGTACTGATTTAACTAAGATACTCATTAAATCCACGTATTAAATGATAAAAAATGACTGAAAACAGATAGCGTTTATTTATTACATATAAGCACAACACATCCCCAAAACTGCCTCAGTTACAGAAACAAAAACCATGAACATGAGAATGGGTTCTTCAAGAAAATGACACAGTAACCACATGATTTTAAAAAAGAAAGAAAATGACACGGCAATGCTCAAGGGCAAACGTGGATCAGTGAGATCATGTTGATCGAAAAGGACAAATCAAATGTCACAATTTAAGAGAATTAATTTTCATAATAGGTGTAGTAATACCATGATTTTAGTTTACCACACTTTACCATGTTAATGACTCCCTATTAATATTACCAAATAGAAATGTTATCTCTATCAAACCAGCATGGAGATGAACAACACGAAATGTCCAGTCAAAGTATAAAATAGCATACAATGTACAATGATGGTAAATGATTATAATCATTCAGGTCAAAATAAAGAAGAAAAAGGAGAGAAGTTGTGAGCGTATGTGTGAGAGGGTGCGCCTGTGTATGTGTGCGTGTGTGAGCGTGTGTGTGTGTGTATGTATGTGTGAGAGATAAAGAGAGAGAGGAGAGAGGAAGAGAAAAATAGGGAGAGAAAGAGATAGGCCCGAATTCACGAAAGAGCCCTCTTGCATAACAAGTTGCGATTAAACGCAAGTCCCAAATACGCGATCCTGATTGGTTGAAAATCGAGTTGCGTTTAATTTTTTGAGTTGCGTTTAATCGCAATTTTTTATGCGAGAGTGCCCAAGAAATGTTACATTTCCCTGATCTAACCCATGGTTTAAACCTCCGTAAGCGTAGAACGCGCATGTCCTCATGTCCAGTGAGAGGATAGTAATGCGCTTAAATACGCTTATTTACGCTTATTTTAGTCCACGGCAGACCATGGTTTAAAATAAATCTTTTTCGTGAATTCGGGCCTAGAGAGTAAGTGAGTGAGTGAGTGAGAAAGAGAGAGAGAGAGAGAGAGAGAGAGAGAGAGAGAGAATGAATTACGTCTTGAACTTGAATGTTTCGGGTCAATAACCTGAGGTTCCTGCACCTCTCGCTCGTAGTTCATCTCCTAGTCAGGAGCGAATTAAAGTTTGACTTTTCCCTACAGGAGGGGGTCAGGGCAAGGGGAAGAAAATGTTGTTGTGTTTTTTACGAGATGGACTTAAAAAAGCTTTATCGTAAACATTTCCAATTGAGATGCATGTGCCACACATGGAGATCAAGGAAACTACCTTTGTATCAATCGATTTTCAGGCATGATTTCATTACATTTTTTATATATATATATATATATTTTTTTTTTTTTTTGGCGATGATTGTAAAAATAAAATGTCAGCTTTTTTTTCCTCACGTGTCTTACTAATGACCGGAACGCACATTCGTCTGCATGCCCTTTGGATGGTTGGTGTCTACTCGGAGTGATTCAGTCCCTGGCTTAAATGTGCCCATCTGTCCCCTTTGCCAGAATAGCTGCATGTGCAGTGCATGAATAATAAATAATTATATTAGATAATATCATGGCTAAAATAAAACTTGTTTGCAATACCACAATCATCGATTCTGATGATTGTGCCTTTTATTGACATAATTAGAGCTATCTACTATGGAACACCGAAATCTGCTGTGTGTACATTAGTGTTGACAAGGGATTGAAACCCCTTCGCAAGGTCAAAATTAAAAAAAAGTTGTTTTCTTTACATTCATCGCTATAATTTCAAGTAAATTATTTACCTTTTTTTTTAATTGAAGAGACGAGCATGAGAAAACTGTATTTTCATTTTATTGAGACTCTTCCAATCAAGTCACATGGCCTTTAACGAAAGGTTTATACCTGCTGTTGTATTGTCCGTTTTCTGATCATGTCTCAAGAACAAAAAGTAAGAGGAGTTGTTTCTGGGGTCTTTTTTTTTCCTTCATTCGGCGTGTAATCTTATCACGGAGTGACGAAATTTGCTTGATTCGATTTATCAAACGTCAAGTGAGAGATAGGAGTCATCTTTCAAAAGGACCGTTGCGATGTTTCAGAATGATAGAAGGTTCAATGGCATAATGGACAACTACAGTCCGTTCAAAAACTGACAAAGCACCACGTCATGTTCTTGCCTCTTATTTTCTGATCTATTATTTTATTTTCCTTCATTCATTTCCATCATAGATCAGGATTTTTTTTTTTTTTTTTTTTTTTACTATACTCTAAAAGAGCAGGGTAAAAGTTTACCATATTGGGTATAAAGGGAACATGCATGTTTGATGGATAAAGCCTTACCCAATGTTGGGTTTTAAAAATACCCCAAATTGGTTAACATTTACTCAATATTGCATGGTTAAATTTTATCTATCAAAAATGCATGTTCCCTTTTACCCAATATTGGATAAAACGTTACCTAACATGTTTTAGAGAGTACATTTTAAAAGTGTTTTTAACGATGCACTCACTGAAAAATAAACAACTCATGCTGTCGCTGCTCACTATATACATCTTCATTATTAGCCATTGGAAAATGTCAAATTTTCATTTCAATGCAAAATCTTAATACAAAATTAAAGCGACAGTATATTTTTGCCCATAACATTTTACCCGAAAAGAAACTATGACAGTAGCACTTATCTTGTGAAGTCACAAAGAGCGACTGCAATACTATCGCTGGATATTCCCTTCATCAAAATGACCCATTAAGAGGCGTTTCTGCTATTATTTTTTGTTAATAGTTTCAAATGAAATACCATTGCTGTCCATACGTTGTGATATATCTCGGTGTGCTTCGAAACGCTTCGTGGATTCTCATAACGTTGTAACAGCAGACATGATCAACCAAGGCTTAAGATGATTAGAATCATTTTTTTTTTAAAGGCCCCATGTGATAGGACTGACTTACTGCGCTTCGGCCAATACAGATAAACACGACTGCATATTCCTTAGAGCAGTACTAGAGAGGGGGAGATTTTTCTTTGAGCAGTCTGTAGTCATGATAGTAGTGCCTGCTGGGAAGAGACGAATTTTCTGACCTTGACGATACCTGACAATGTGGGAGGTTGGTATTCAAAGATGTAACGTAGCTTGAACATTTCTTTAAATGTTAATTTCTTACTAACTTTACGACAAATCATTGCATTATCGCGAATTCTAGTAATAGCTGAGAATATCTTAAATTGGATGAGCTCGTTTCACGTGTCAAAAATCACGTGCCAACGTCACTTTAAATCCCTTATGGAGTATGGAGTGTGAATCCTCCATGAGCATTAAAAAAAAAAAAAAAACTATGAAACTCAGTCGTTCGGATTTACATCTAGAAATGGCTGCTCTACAGATCGAATTTTCAACGCTTGAAATTGATTAAGAATCGTTTATTATGCAGAAAATGTACATAATGTGGTTGTTGCTGTTTCTGAAACATCTGATGCAAACACATAACTTTCAAGGAGACAATATATATGAACAACACCATGAACAATGTATTATATTTTAATACACACCTGCTGGAAAAGCAACATTATAGCATGATTGTGTTATAAAAATTAAATCCCATATTCATGTGCAACAGATGGAAACATATGATGGTGTGATTGGTTGGATTCATTTACATAATCATCCATGACTGGCATTTGCGTTGTCGTTCGTGCAGTGGTATGCTGTTTTTACGGTTACATGTCGTTTTTACGAAGGTTCATAATTTCCAAGGTTCGTTTTTCCGAAGGTTCCTTACTTAGACGGTTCGTAATTCCGAAAAATGAAATAGGGATCATGATTCCGAAGGTTCGTAATTCCGAAAAGTTAGGTAGGACTCTTTTGCATTTTCGGAATTACAAACCTTCGGAATTATGAACCCTTTTACATTTTCGGAATTACGAACCCTATTTCATTTTCGGAATTACGAACCCTTTTTCATTTTCGGAATTATGAACCCTTGGAATAACGAACCTTCGGAGTAATGCATCAAATGTTCCGAATTATGAACCCTATTTCATTTTCGGAATTATGAACCCCCCTTCTATGGGAAATTTGCATTTCGGAATTACAGACCTTCGGAATTATGAACCTTCGGAAAAACGAGTACCCCTCCGTTTTTTACAGCCTCTGACACTTTGCCGATTTGGGGTGCCGCATTTTCCCGAGATGCAGGTGCTCCCAACTTAGTCAGGAAATATGAGATATCTAATGCCATTGCGATAGCCTTGCGATAGCCTTGCGATAGCCTTGAGATAGCTTTGCAAGTCCAGCACACTTCTAATACGAGTATACTACGAGGAACTTTCAAGTACCTTCCAGGTAAATTATTATGGAGTCCTTTTCTATCCTGAATGAACATCATAATAGTATTGGGGTGTCATCGATCTTCAACAGGGGTCCACAATACAAAGCATTGTGAGGTAGATCTATGAGGAACGCTCCTACCTCTGCTCAGATAATTTGCGAGCGTTGAAGAATCAGTGAGCCACGGCTTGGTAAGGGTTTAATCACTTAATTTCCACTCGCAGCTGTGAATGTCCTTACGTGTGTCTGTCTGGCCGGGTGGCTCGCCGTGGAGCGATGTCCTCCCATGCCGGTATGTACCTCGAGGTCACATTGTGCAATTGAATGACTGAGACCATGTACCCTACGGTCCCTACCCCGCTGAGACGTTGGATAAACCAAGGAGCCATGATATTAACATTGATAATAATATTAATAACAATAATAATAATAATAATAATAATAATAATAATAATAATAATAATAATAATAATAATAATAATAATAATAATGATAATAGTAACAATGATAATAATGATAATAATGATGATAATAATAATAATAATAATATTATTATTATTATCATTATTAATAATAATAGTAGTAGTAATAATAATAATAATAATTAAAAAAAAATATATAATATAATATGATTGTAATATACAATGTAACCGACCAAATCGCTTACAGCTCACAGCATTATTACCCCGGTCACTGGATTCAGTTGCGATTTTGCACATTACAGTGGATATTCTCCACTCCTCATGGGAGCATTCCAGGCAGTCGCTTGTTTCCAAGTGCGCACATGCTAATCCAACCACAATGATGTTCACATCCTACCGGTTAACCATTTAACACATTGGTGGAGACGGACAATGTTGATAACATGCCTTGCTCAAGGGCATCAGTGCAGTGCCGGGGTTCAAACCCACGACCTTCATGCATTCCCAGTTAAGTGATTAAACCACTCGAGTGCGACACCTCTACCTCTACGACACCTCTGTGACACCATAAATCAGGAAAATAAAAAAAATGTTCTAGGAAAGATTATTTTAACCAAATGGTATCCTACATTTGGGGCTAGCAATAAAAGATGTAACTGTACTTGAACTTTTATTATCTTTTTTTTTTTTTGCAACAAATAATTTAATTAAGAGCATGTTCATGTGTAAGCTTCAGGTTTTTTAAAGAGTTATTTTGAAACTGGGATATCCCTTTTTGAAGCCCGGACGGGCACGACCAAGGAGTTATCACAGAACAGTTCTGTGATAACTCCTTGGTATGACTCGTTTCGTAGTTGCTTTCCTATTTGAGTTTACTTGTCATGCTTGTTTCATGTAACGTAGATTCCAAACCACCAAACAATAAACAAAGTCGTTCAAATCAGTATCAGATCTTGAAACGGATCATGTAACTCAAGACCATATTCCACATGGAAGACCTCATCTAAAACCCATTATTCCCCATTAACCTTGGGTTGCCATGGATACGTGGCTCCTCCCCACCAATCAGGACATTGTAAAAAGAGAGTGACAATGCAAATAGGGTCAACCTTCCGTTTAGTCGGTTGGCAGAGCCATCCCTTTTGGGAATGACTGATTAGTCGATGTAGACCGATACTTTCCTGCCGCCTTATTTCTCCCTCCTTCTTCTCAATCGTTCAATCAGTGTATTTCCATGTACATCTTTCTCTCTCTGTCTTCCTCCCCCTCCCTCCCTCCCTCCATTCCCTATTTTCTCCGTATCCCTCTATTTTTCGGAGAATAGCAGTATTTTCTGGTCTGTCTGGATCATGTTCCGCAATTTTGCACGATATCATTAACAGAGTCATGTTTGTATATAAGCAGTAAAAGAGTTTTCAATATATCCAATTTCCCCGAACGTATCTGCGTCTAAATACCATTAGAATTAACAGTGTATCACCTTCTTGGCGGAGGAGTTGATAAGAATTCCTTTGTAAGTTTCGCACTTTTATCATAACAGTGTTTCATACATGGCTTAAATTGAGTCTGTTGTTTTCATACTTATTTAATCCTGTTATATTTTGCCTTAAGAATGAGTGCATAAATAATGTTTACTGCAGTTTTATTATATTGCAATATGTAATCGAAATAAAGTACAAAACAAACTGAATGGCCCGTTAATTTAGTTTTTTGTTCTTGTTCACCACACGCTGATGAAAATGATGTTCAATAAAATGAATTCACACTTTCCAAAGAAATCGCAGAATTTGCTCGTGTCAGAGAATTATACCAGTTTACTAATTTTATGCATACTTCTTGAAAAGAGGTTGCTCTTGACGACTCATTGGCTTGTCCGAAGCTTGCAATACATCGCATTCACAGATATTTGCATAAAAGGGTAATTAAATAGTTGGTAATCAGGGGTTCGGGAGAGGAGCCTACATGAATTGAAAAATATTAGGAAACAGGTCTATATAAAACGTCATTCAATAGAGAAAACTCTACAACTTTTAGTTACTCTGAAATATTTTCATTTTTCCTATGCCTTTTGTTTGTCATGGGTGTATAGGTCAACATTTCCAAGGTCATTGTACCTGCCAAGAAAACTCACAGCAGATGCCATGTTGATGATCTCCCCACACGAAAGGTCCTCCGCCATACCTTGTAGACTACTTGGCGCTAATTTGTTTACATCAGTTATCATATCGAGATTAGAAGTTAGCTTTCATCTCAGGAGAATTTCGGGAGAAAATTTGGTGAAAGAAACGGCCTCTCTTCAAGAAAAAAAAATCCATGGAGATTCTCAGGCGGAAAATCCATTGGTAAACCATTGCATTTCGCCGGTTCTTTTATGAGGCACGCCGTGAATTGTGATGTCTTCCACAGCTGCTGGTCTTTGTAAGACGTCCTGTACCTACCACCTACAGCGTCTTAGCACCACCTAAGACCCAGACCGAGGGCAAGAGCCAACTCAAGACATTTAAACCTCTGTTTTCAGCTCCTTTGCTCCTATCGTTTTCCCCACTTAATCAGTTTAGACGGAGAAAACGTCAAGTAACCAAGATGGAACAAAAGGCTTCAAATATATTTGATCCTGTAAACTGACTCTGCTTGTTAGTCATTGGATACTGTAGTTTTCCGGCTCGTGTTGCATCGTTATTGTTTTAGTTGGGGCAGTCGGAGAGCTGGCGTCAATATGGAAGTAAAGAATTGTACCCTAACGGCGAAGGGATGTCGAAATCTGTTATTGTATGATATATTATACTGTTCAAGAACTTTATCATTGTATTTAATAAGAGTTTCATATTTTTTTTCAAAAATGTTATATTTATTATGAAATCTTGATTGACCCGAGATATGCGGTCTTTTCAAACGGGCTACTGATTGAAACTGAGAATTCTTTAACAAACTTTGAATTATATAAATGCATGTGGTTGTAAAATTCTTATTATTTATTCCGTGATTTTAATTATCAGACCTATAAAAATAATTTTAAAAACGCATTGGCGCAGTTGGAAAACTATCGAATGGTGCGTCGAGAACTACAGACATTGTACCTTGCTACAGCAAACTAAATATGTAAAAAACTAGGCCTCTAGTCAATTATCAGTAAAATTTACTCTTGACTGTAAGAGGCCTGTTGACCGATACATCACAATTAACTAATTCCTGGGCAGTAGTGATAAATTATATCCGGGTAATGGATCTTTTTCTGCGTACACCACAACTACGGATAAAATGCGCGTGAAGTTAATAACAATGAATATTGACTATATATAATATTAGATTGACCAAGAAGTACCATTAAACATTAATTAATTTATTCTGTCAATGCCCTAAATCTCTTCCTTTATGGCAAAGAATGTTTGAAGTTATGAAAAATATATGATATGATACATAGTCATAGACACTCCTAAATATTGAGTGATTTACTAATGATAACGACTAGATATTGAAATAATTTAATTCTGCCTCTGCAGTTGTTTTTGCTGGCTTATCAAGTTTTGATTTTAATTGTTCATTGTGTATGATTTTGTTTGATGTTTTGCTTGTATGTAGTTATTATGGTTGCAATAAAAAAAAATATTAACCAAGAACTACATTTTAACACGCAATGATATATATATATATAAAGAGAGAGACACACGCACAAACACACACACACACACACGCACACCCACACACAAACACGGAATAAATCACTCCGTTAGACACAAAAGTTCAATATTTCTCCGTCGCCAAATTTTTTGAACTCTCTCTCTCTCTCTCTCTCTCGCTTTCTCATTATATATATATATATATATGTATATATATATTAAGAATGAATTTCACTTTTAAAGAAAGTAAGTATCGATTACTAATATTTCAATCACGTATGAGCTATAGCTCTCGGTGTTCTCGATAGCACAATTTCAGGATCACCACAGGACAATAATTTTAACTACTGCCCCTGATCAAGCGGTCAATATTTTTTTAATATACACCTTAACATAGCGTTAAATTCTTTATTTATTTGTTGAAAAATGTTATTTACAATTCATACCAATTATATTCATAATTATACATATTTGTAGAAATAATAGAACAAACAGGCTTCAAATGGAATGTTGCTTTTAGCGACGAAAGAGATGTCCATACCTGGCGAAGTAAATACAAAATTTCTGGAGGATGAGGGTGTTGACGCCCCCGGCTTTTAAGATTTAACTAAAACCCACTGCACACTTTACGATCGACTGCGATCCGATTTTGGAAGCAAATTGCAATAGCATTACATTTTAACATTTTAACAAATAAAATCTACCTGATTTAGGTTCTGAACAATAGTATGCATACTAAACATGGGGTTTGGGTGCTATGTCAGCCTTATAGAAGGCACTCGGACTGGGAGCCGATTTGGCCTTTCCTCCGACTGGAAAGCTCAGAGTAGGCTGAATTTTCGATTTTACTATCTATATGATTATTCAGAACCTCAATCAAAATATTTTCTTTGTTTAAATGTTTATATCAAATTCTATTACATTTTCTTCCGAAATCGGATCGTAGACTGATCGTATAGTGTGCGGTCGGCTTATGATATGGTACTCTACATGTATGGCCACTCAACCCTTTGGTGGTTCCTGCATTTAACCTATTGCAATGAAAGAATTCAGTAGTAAACGGGTAAGTCATATTTCTTTCTTGCTGATATCCAATTCCTCAAATTATACACCAGTCCATCAAATTTATGACATACTTCACATCATTCAAATTTTGCAAATTAATGTTGCTTTTTTTTTACTTTCATATCACCTTTATTATTTTTTACTTTTTTGAAAAAAAAAAAATAATTACTTTATGATTCCTCTTTTTTGCGCAAGAAATATATTTTAAAAGTATATAAACAGACTGCATAATGGTACATCCAGTCAACAAATTCAGTCACTATGAGAACTTAGTTATTATGGTTAAAGTCTTACTTAAATAATCTTTTTAAAACTGAAAAAGAGTAAAGTATGCCCATCGAAACCATGCAAGACAGGAAACATGTCAACAATACTAATTAGGCATGTGACAAGCATGAGAACGAGATATCAGAAGAAAAATAGATGTAGTGTTGAAGAGAACATTTCAGATCACTCTTCAGGCAATTCCTTACATTCTATCGTGCTCGATCAAATAAATAAATTTTAAGGGTTTGTTAAACTATATTCTTGCCTTTTGGTTAGATATGTCGGGGTATTTTTAACTCACTCTTATGTGCCACTTAAATAATATGCCTGTGCCACAGTATATTTCTCAAGGGGTAGCTTTACCAACGTCTTCAGTTTATTTTACAACTCCTATTATTAAAAAGAGTACGTACAAGTGATAAAGGGGTTATCAGGTGGCTAATTAATACCGGAAGAGGCCTATTACGTAAAGCTTTTATAATACACAGTGCAAATCCTTAGGTTAATTGATGCCTATTATTGTGCTGATCGGCACTCGTGGCAAACCTGCGATTGTCATGGCATATGAAATGTTAAAATATGACAAATTAATCATCACCCCTACATTAAGGAAGTTTATGCCAGTTTGGATGATTTAATGGAATGTAATGATAATTATATTTGCTTGTAGGGATTGACGTCATTTGAAAATACACACATTCTCTACCTTTATTCCTTTAATTCCTTTCTGGAAGGTTCTGTTCACTTTCGTAACCGAAACTTCATCGCATCATTCATCAAGGTTACCGTTTATTGTCGCTTTTTTTTTTTAAGTTTATCTTATCTAATTAGGTATATCATATACCAACACTAGTATAAGGATGTGATTTATATGAGGATGATAAATCCTGTTAACCAAGTTTCAAAACATCTTTGAAAGTTTCCATTCCACAAAAAAAAGAATTCCTAAGTTCGGTCGTAAGAATTCCCCCAAACCATGTATCATTGGATACGACCGGTGGCGTATCTAGGGATTATGGCGCCCGGGGCAAATAAAGAAGTTGCGCCCCCCCCCCCCCCCCCCCCCAGTACCCAAACCTACTTGTGGTAGGGAAGTTCGAATTTTGTACATTGATAAACGGTTTTCTATTCACTACCTTCTGTGGGAGCGAAATTAACGAAAACCCTTGAGAAATAGTCGAGGAATTTAGCAAATCGACTGAAAGTTGGGATTTCTTTTAAATGTTGACCCTCTGCAAATGCTGTTTTATGCATTTTATCCTATATGGTGGGGGCAATACTTAGCAAGAGGCAGATGTTACTTACATGATAGCGAGCAGAGCAACGACAATTACATCTTTATTTTTGAAATTTTGAACCCTTTAAAAAAAAAGCTATTTATGAACTATATACTGGGGGGGGGGCACGAAATTACGAGATCCTGACAGACAATATTTATGCAAGGGAGCAAAGCGACTGAGCTTTAGAAAATTTTAGCATTTTAGACCCTCAAAAACTGTATTTCTTATGCATTTACCCTACCGATGGGGGGGCGCATAATCTTTAAGGATTGTGTTTTTTCTTCATTTTCCCTCTTTTGTCTTTTCTTTCTCTCTTTGCGTTTTTTGCGCCCCCTCCAAGTGCCGCCTGGGGCACGCGCCCCCTGCCCTCCCCCCCCCCCCCCAGATACGCCACTGGATACGACATATTGTTGCCCTGGTACCAACATTTGATACATGGACGAGGTACCTTGTCAAGTTTTACATGGTAAATTATCGTAACGCTATACAATCTAAAAAGAAGTTTTGTAAAGTGTAACTGGTTTATTGGGTAAACAGGAAACATGCTTGTTCGCTGGATAAGATTTAAACCAATATCAGGTAAAAAAAAATAAAAAAATTCAGTGATATGATATTTCATCTAAGTAATTTCTCTTGAAATTGATAGCAAAACAACACCGTGATTATATTGGAAAGTGTAGTTTACTACTTTCGTTTGTAAACTTGCTTTCTTCGTCCAGTACTCTTTTTTTATTGAGGTTATTTACGGTCAACGTCATTACTCTAGATCACTCAGTGAAGGCTTAAACCAGTCGCGCCACGGAAGTAAATCAAAACTTCCGCCAAACTTATTTTCAGGGTCATCGAGATTTTCCCGCAATTAATACACCGACTGAAATTAGACAGTAATGAAGTGATCAAACTTATGCCAGCCGAGTAGAATAAGAAAATATTCCGAGATTTTTTTTTTTTCCTCCTCCTCCCCTTCATCTGTTCTAATATTTTTATAAGTAAAGAAGGAAAGTTAAGTAGGTCAGAGAGTTTGGATTTACACTGATTTGCCCCAAGGGTACTTAGGTTAATAGGAGTATGGAGACCAAGGATTAAGGAGGCCAATATTTAGAAATGACCTGTCATGGATAGGACATCAAGCAATGCCAAGTGCATTGGTCATCCCCTCTATGGTAATACACTCAGAGATTTGTTAACTTTACGAGGAAGATCAATTCTTGACTTGACTAAAAAGTGCATTTTGGAGAAGATTCGTGTCAACGATTGCAAACAGATAATTCTTTTGAATTATCATTATCAAGATGAAAATGAGTGAGAGTCGGATGAGAAAATAATCATTGGGAAAGAGGGTGACGGAAACCTTTATACAATATCATCAAAGGAAATTAAATTTCATGAAAATTGTCTGCCATCCGATCTTTTGTGTTTAATGTGTTACTGACAAAATGTGATAAGTCTCATTTATTTCAAACATTCGTAAGTGACTGAAACCTTTACAGAATATTATTACCAAAGGATATTAGATTTCATGAAAATCGTCTGCAATCCACTCTTTTGTGTTTAATATGTTTACTGACAAAATGTGATAAGTCTCATTTATTTAAGACATATTCGGTCATGAGAAATGAAATATCAAACTGAAAGAAAAGGAAGATATAATTTTAAGAATTACAAAATGCTTGAATGTTGGCAATGATTTTTTCTTTTTTTTTAAGCGATATGTGTTTTTCCTTCACCAGCAGTAGGACTGAGAGAGGGGCACAACGGGATATGGCCGCCGTAGTCAAGGCTACATTTACACCCCAATGATGGGGTATGCACTTGGCAGGAATTGTAACTTGATGCACATAATATGGGTGTATAGCGTGATCCGAAAGTACAGCTGAAAAGTACATAGTGAATAGATCCATCAGTAGTAGATGATCGGTGGCGGGGGAAGGTGGGGGAGGGAAAGTGCTCGATTTTCCGTTCCTCCTCCTCCACATGTGAGAGGAAAACGACCTAGGCAGTTAAGGCAGTAGGGAGTTGTAAGGATCTTCGGTTTAAATCTCTTGTGAGAGCACATAGTCGATGACTCTAATTCATGGCATGACAGTTGTATTCCCTATCCCAAAAATCCCTTTTAATGTTCATCAGAAAGTGAGGAGAAAGATGAAGAAAAAGTGCCACTAGTTGGCTGCTATATGCTTGCAATACTGTACAGTAGGGCTACATATCTTCCCAAAGTTTGTCAATGTATCCTTTTTTTTTTAAATCACAATCATATTTTGCAAGAAAGTCTTATCGGTTAAAATGATCTGAATTCTACTTTTATTTAATCACCACTCGAATATGAAAAAGAGAAGAAGAGGAAAATGACCTATTGAAATTCCGTTTGTAATTAGCAATATGGTTATCTTATGATTTTTGCGTCTTAATAGGACAAGCTTATATTGGAAGTGTTGAATATGACGATTTAATAAGTTTTATTTCGGAATTGACTTTTCACAACAGGCATTGTCAGATGTCAGTGCTATTTACCGATATAAGATAAGATCATTCAAATATAGTCTTAGCACCTTTACAAATGCTTTCTTACACAAAATATTTCAAATTGATTACGATTCATTTCATGCCACTTTTTCATACGTCCGTTTGGCAAACATGAATTTTTAAGTATTTAAGTATTTTAAAGAAAAAGTTTTAACAAGAGAAGAAAACTTATTCGTTTGACCAACTCAACGATAAAATTTTTCCAATATTCCTTTAGAATCTTCTCTTTTAAAAAAATAATTTTGAGAATAAAAAAATAAAAGAAGGAGAATACAGCCTCCTTTAAATCTAGTTGCATATAGACGTCGAAGTATTGAAGTTTATTTTAAACTTAGCTGTAGATCTAACATTATACAAAACTGAAGATATCATTTGATTTCCACACTCTAAAAACCATCTAGTCAAACATGACTAGAATCTAGTTAGATTTGACTAGAATAACTATTCCCTCAGGCACCTATACTATATAGTCAAAACTACCAGCTTCGGGTTTGGAGTGAACAAAATCCTAGTCACAATGAACCGAAACCTAGTAAAATGAAGAGAATCTTAGTAAGAATGGCTAGAATCTGATTAAGAAAATGTGACCAGGCAATCTGGTCAAAAAATGACTACACGTTTTTTAGAGTCCATTCAATCTAATTAATTTATTTTTCCAACGTGCATTTGACATGTATACTAGTAATTTTTTTATCATATGATAAAATAATATTTCATGATACATAAATGAACACAATATGACTATCTTAAGTACACAATATTAGCTAAATTCTATTTTGGTATCCATGAGACATTTATTCGTTAGATGACAGCAAAATTTAGGAAGAGAAGTATACCTTACAATACAATTGCTAAGATAATGCATGAACATCATGGCAATATTTAAAGTCGGTAAACATAAATATTTAAAAAATGATAAAAAAACATAATGAGTATGAATTGATCTAAGGAAGAACGGGCAGTTATTATATAGGCCTACTGCATGCCCAATTCTTGATAATGATAATAATATATTTCTTGAAAAAGGATCATGAATTAAAACTTCATTACCAAATGAAAAAAAAATAGAATGTTTTCGATCATCAAGCTTTGCGTCTTTGTTATACACTCTTAAAATAATTGGGCAAAACAATGCCCAACTTTTAACCAACACTGGGCAACATACTGTCCACACAACAATTGGTTAAAATCTGCCCAACTGATGTAAGGTTGTTACATAAATTGGTTGATTCATCATGAGATTTGGGCAAGAGTTACACAACGTTGGGCCATATTTAACCAACCTTCAGTTGCCCAACAAAATTTACCCAACCTTTTAAGTGTGTATATTTATGTATTCTCTAAAGGTATAATTGCATTTTTATGTAATCTCATATTGTTGATGTACACTCTTTACAACATATAAATCCTTACTTTTTTCAAATTATCTCCACACTCAGAAACACTTAAAATTAGAAACACCAGTAGAACTATCAGGGAGCAAGCTTTTTTCTAGATTGTACCATTAACTCTGGTTCTGTCACCGTTGTTCAGTTTTATTACTTTTCACCTTCCATTTTCATGATTTTAATTACTATACGATTTCCATTTTTTGGAAATTTGTTTACGAACACTGTATATTCTTACATAAAGTACTTACAATACATGTGCACTGCTTGGTAAAGTACAATGAGCGACGTTTGGTTGACCAGGAAAGCTCTGTATTTGATCTTCATTGATAAAAAAAAAATACAAATATTGTTACATACAAAATTTGTTCTACTACTTGTACGGTAACACCTTAAAACGAGTCTCCTGCGATAAATGTATAGAATACCAAGATCAGAAAGCAAGAACGAAAAGTCATTATTCATGTCATTTTTTAACCTTGCCTGGTTAAAAAGGGAAAGAAAGAGGGGCATCGAGGGAGAATAGAGACCTTAGGTCAAATCTCGAGACATGTAATTCAGCACAATAAAATCATTTTGTCATTTTCTTCGCAAACAAAAACGGCTGCCACTGGCGTGACTGGTTTGTGGATTAGAATATATTCATGGGATATGATTTAGTTTTCTTTTACTTGCCCCCCTCCATCTCTCTCCCTCTCTCTTCTCTAATGCTCTGTGTGTGTGTATGTGTGTGTGGGGGGTGTGTGTGTGTGTCATTACCTCCCTCTCTCTCTCTCTCTCTCTCTCTTTCTATCTGTATAAATGAAGTTTGTGTTTCTTGTTTGCTCTTTCTCTTCTGTCTCTCTCTCTCTGCGCCCCTCTCACACACTCTCTCTTCTTCCCTTCTCTTCCTTTCTCTCTCTCTCTCTCTCTATCTATCTATCTGCCTCTCTCCCTCTCTTTCCATTCTTGTGAATGTGACAGAGCGGATTTGAAATTTTGAGTGAACAGTTTAAATGCTGTTAGTCCGTCGCCGGAGCAGCTAAATCACGAGCTATCGTCTGATCATGCTGATAGTGGGAGAGTGTGGATGCGCGTTGCGTGTACGGCGTGATCGTAGGAGCGACAGACGAGAGAACGGTCTCGCTGACGGGAGAGGTTCATCAGGAAGAAGTCTGAGCGTGCGCAGTGAAAGTGAGGAGACAATCTCCAGATAGAAGCAAGTATCTCTTATGAGATGGGGATGTATATATGTAGTTTGTCTGCCAGCTAACCCAATCAGTCTTCTTAAAGCCAGTGAAGGTAGGAGGCGGTGAATCAGCATTTCAAGGTGTATCTCGAAGCAGTAACCCATTTTTTTACAGAACGAGATTTGGTTTGTATCACTTTCATGAACCGAGGCCAAGGCGCGTATTTTCTGTTCTTTGCATGACTCTATCGTCCCGAAGACTCATTCCGGGCTGAAGTTGTGGCTGATTTTTCCGGGATTTTCTTCGCAACTCATAAAAAAAAATAATAATTTTCCGCTTCGGCTGGAGACGGGAGGACGGACCGACACCTTAACATTCTTCTGGAGCTTCTATTGTTTCACTCTCAAGCTCAAAGAAAGCAATTTGAAGATCTGATTACTAGAATATTACTTGGTCTTTAAAAAAAAATGGATGCGGAGATTCGAATGCGGAAAGCGGAAGGCGGGAGTGAGGAGAGTCCGCCAGAGTTTGCCCACCGGATGATGAAAACCATCAACGCGGCTACGGTCACCCTCGCCCTGAGTTTGGGCTGTGAAACGGGTCTCTTCAATGTAATCGCCACTCAAAAAGAACCACAAACAAGCAAACAGATCGCCGAATCTGCCGGCTTGAAAGAACGGTGAGTTGTCCCTAGCCCCCTACCATCGATGCCCTTACAGATTTTCTTGCCCGCCAGCCCGCTATTTCCACAAAATCCTGCATATACCTCTTTGTCTGCTTCTTACTTTATCTCTGAACCTCTCTTTCTATATACGTCTCTTTCTCTGCCATAGTACTTTAAAATGTTTATTACATTTCTTCCCTTGAAGTCTTTTTCTGTGCCTCTTAATGCAGAGACTTGTTGTTTGTTTTTCGATTTAATTTTGATGCCGGGCAGCGAAGAACCTGCTCCTAACTCTTATCAGTTACGATATAATGTTCTCTTTTATTTCACTATGCTTCGAATAGTAAAAATTGTGAGTAAACTGAATGTTTGAACAAATTACCTTTTTGAATGAAATACTTTCTGCTGTAAATTTTTCAATGTTAAGTTTGCTGATGTACTATATTGTGGTTCAAAAAAAAAAGTAAAATCTAAAGAACGTTCAATGTGAACTTTTTTTTCGAGTGTAAACACAAATACTGTAAACAAAATACTGCGGTGAAGATGTATGCGTACATATCCTTGGCATGAGTGGAAATGATTTGATGAATTGGCAAAATAGTGTAGCTAATGTTCATCGCAAACCCATTTAGGAATTCTTTGAGGCAATAAACATCACAATAACATATTTTACTGCATTTCTAATGACCGTTTTGTGATCAATCACATTCGGTGTGTAGCCGTCACACATTATTCACAATTTTATTACCGCTTGCTGGAATCTCGAATATACTATTTCATACTAAACATTCTAATGACGTATGTCGAGGATCATTCAAAGTAATAATAGGATACCTATGCCTGTTTCAGAGAAATAGTGATCGTCTAATGTATTTCTATTGAATTCTTTGGGTTACACTTATAAAATCAAATATAATAGAGATTTGTCACGCATGATGTTATAAATTCACATGATATAAGTTACAGTTCTCTTGCCACAAGTGTATAGTCCCACCAGTTTATTTCTCCGTTTTACTCTTCCTTAATCTCAAATTTGTCTTTACAAATTGAACAATATCCCAAATCAGTGCCAACACTTGAAAAGAAATCCCATGAGACATAAAATGCTTTCTATTTTTCGAAATCTTTTACTTAATCTAAATAATTCAAAGTGCCAACAGTCATTTACCCATTATTTGGTGAAACGTACCAAAATTGGGTAACATTTTCCCGTATGTTGGTAGGAATTTACCCAACTAACATGCATCCCCCCTCCCTCCTTCTCTTTACTAAACATGGGTGAAATTTTAACCAACTTATTTTAGAGTGTCTTGAAATATCCACATTTGAGATATATTGATAAACTGGAAATAATTCACAATGTTCATCAGTTTTATTGTAATTATTATTACATCATTAATATCATTGTTACTTATTTTATCGTTATTATTGTCAGTAGTTTCAGATGTGTCATTATTATTGACCTTCTCATTTTATATCATTATCGTAATTACCACTAGCAATAAGTATAGCAATGTCTAATGATTTCGTAATTGATTTAGCACTGTCATATGACATAATCCATTGAATTATGTTTCGTTTCATCTGCAAAGGGGTTTTATTTCACTGACAACAATGTGAGAATTGGGAATGCCCCATTTTATTAGATTTCTCATTCATAGATTTTTTTCCAATTTGGCCTAGAAACTAAATCATCTTGCACCAAACTATATTCAGAGGGGTCCAAAAGGAGAAATATCATGTTCTATATGACTCACGGTGTGCATATTATCCAGAGTGTTTTTCTTCGTGGTTGAAATCGAGTAGGCAATTTAAGTTCACATCAACATAATATCACAAATCTAGCCTGGAAATCTAACTCTCGATTTAATTTGTCACAGTCAAATGGAAACAACAATGCTCTGTATGGCCGTGCATAAATATAGCTCACCTGTATTCTAAACCAGTTGGTAAATCTAATAAGAGTTGAACTCCTCCAACAGCACAATGGATTGTAGCTAGATTACAGGTTCTTTGACGGCATTGCTGTAACGCCCGTTGCACTTACTAATATAATATAAAACTATGCCGCCCACTAAATAATGGTAAATCTTGTCGACAAAAAAAGCAAAGATACGTATCAAAAACGAATGGTGTACAAATATTGCCTTTCAATGGTCATATAGTGAGCTAATTCGTTCGTTTTGTATAGCTGCTGTACAATGCAAGAAAAAAAAAACACGATAATTTTTGTCGTTGATGGTAAAATTAATGCATGCAATGCATCGATGTGACGGTATTTGACACTTTATCCCAGTCGCACATGTTTTTAATTAAATTGTGTTCAGGCATGTTTTAATGCCATTCAGCTGTCGATGACATTCAAAACAAATCTACTGTTCAAAGCTATGAATTTAATATTAATTATCCTCAGAACCAATATATGTGATTCCTTGTATATTATGATAGTTATATCACTATGTCTGACATTTTAGGATATCCTTGTTTCTCCATACAAGAGGTATTCCTATATTTAAAAAAAAAAGCGATTTGGAAAACATAGAATAATGTTATGCATGTTTTTCGGAGGTTATTGAGTCTTTTTTTTTTTCCTAATATGAATCGAATACGTATTTCTGGAGCTTATATTGCATTTCATAGTCGTGATACATTCATGTCTGCTCACTGAAATAAAAAAAAAAAAAAAAAAGAATCAATGTTGGCCTTGATCGTCACATCGTCCCTGTCTGTCTATGAATAATTACCTGATTGTTAGACCCAATCAATATACTTATTGTGGAGCTAATTGAGTCGAGCATCTATTGATCAATCAAGGTACATGTATTAAATAATAAAATGTGTATCAAATAGCCTTGGACATTCCCGGACATAGTTTGTTGATGAAAACAGAGCTACTTGCAAAAAAGACTGTTTTCATAGTTCTTACTGTCTATTTACAGTGTTAGTGATCACTGATTTACACTCTTAAAGATGTAGTGATAAATGAACAATCAAAAGGGTCGGGGAGTGACAATATGTTCAGATGTTAGAATTATCGATTTCAACTTCTGTATATACAACCTAGCGTTTTGACATGAATAAATATAACTTATTTGTTTTTACATTTAATATCCAAGAATTGGGAACTTGACATCAATTTAGCGGCAAGAAAATTCAATTGAAATTAAAAAAAATAGAAGTAATATATCTTAAACATTTCCATCAACTACGAACGATGCATAATCCATTTTTAATTACAAAAGGAATTTTCTAAAATAAAAGGAGGATAGACAGATATGTATGCCTAAATTACTTTACAGATACTTACTCAAGTTTGAAGGGTTATTGATTTCATGTCAGTATTACTATTCTCAAAACCCCTAGAATAAATATATATCTATAAATATAGATTGTATGAACTAAAATTTCGGTTGCTAAATGCCTTTTAGTAAAATAATGCATACATTAGTATTAGGATTTCAATAAATTTGACCTACAGTTCAAACAATCTATATTTATTGCATCTACCGTTCGTTTATCATTATTTAGACCGTGTTTAAAACTTGCGGCACTCACATTATCAGTAATGTATTTTTTACAAAGAAAAGAGTTTTCCTGATATCACTGTGAAAGTCAATGTCTGGTGTTTTATGGCATGACTAGCGTTAGAAGTTTAAAAAGTTTAAAAGTGTCTACGATTTTCTTCTGTTTAGATTAAAATCGCTGGTATATGTAGTTATTTTGAAAGCTGATCTTTTCAAAATTAATTGAATTTATTGACAATTGTAAAATAATTTTTTGAAGGGGAAATATCAAATACCAACCTGTATATGAAGGGTAGATTTTAGTGTAAATCAAATCAACAAAAAATACATACAAAAATATCCAATTACATTTGTCATCTAATGATATGTTTCACGTGAAGAAATTAATTTGAAGTTCGTACTTTAGTTTCTATATCATTTTAATCTTCTCTACTCGAAAAGTTATTGATATTCATGTTTGATTCTGAGAATCAAAACATAAAGAGTTTTAAGTTTTACAACCGAGAAAATAAATTGAAAAATAAAAACCTCTCCTTCCATGCACAAGGGAATTTAACATGCCGTAATCTTTTAGTTTGACTTTACATGAAATTAAACAATAATTACTACCAAAAGGCTGGTTTATTTATCCTTTTGGTCATTTCTTATTGCTGCTGTTGTTATTTTTGCTGCTGGTGATGATGCTGTTTCCTCCCTCCATCGTCGTCCCTTCACATTACCTGTGACTATTTATTTTTGATAATCATCTGGCAGTTTAACTTTTTCGTCGTTTTCGTTCTATGTCCTCTTACCTTCCGAAGTCTTGGGCTTGTTTACATAAGTAAACACATCTCCACTTTCAGTGCTTGACTAAAAACACATGTAAAAGATTTACACGAAAATGGAGAAGGGGGTTGGGATCGAAAGTTTGCTACATGGAAAATACCAACGGATTGTAGTTGAAGGTTGTGCGGAGAAACCAAAAAGAAAATCCAAGAATTGTTTGCGATTCCTACCACTCATATTTCGAGCGAAAAACATGTCGATTCATTTATGTTTCAAAGTGGAAACGGGTTGAAAGCTTGAAGATAAACAAGATGAAAGCGTCAGAAATTTGTCGCCAGTATGCTTGGAATTCGGAGCTGGCCGGTTTTCGAAAGTGATGACCGGTTTCTCAGTCGTATGTTAAACACGTGCTTGTACCTTAACAGATTCAAAGAATTTCTCCTGGTGACTTCTGTTTCGTTTTTATTTCTGTCAATTTCATAAATTATGTACAAATATATGCTTCAAATTATGCTTATTACGCTCTAATAATGTATAACATGTATAATGTTGTTAATAAACCAAATAATTGGATTTTCCACAATGCAAATAAATGTACGTATACAGCAAGGGCGGATCCAGGATTTTGTATAAGGGGGAGGGGGGCACACAAATGCAGGATTGTCAACTTTGGGAAACTGCTTGGAGGGAGATCCGTATTTTGGGGGTCTCGCTAGCTCTCCAAAAGTCGCTCAGTGGGGGGGGGGGGGAGGGGGAGGGGGAGGGGAGGGGAGGGGGGCGACAAAAAAGTTCCCCCCCCCTCCAAAAGTCGCTCAGTGGGGGGGGGGTATGGGGTCCAGTTTCCCTCCATATTTCTCTGACAAGCAACAAAAAAAAAAAAGGTTTTCCGTTCTAAAGGGGGGGGGGAGCACAATAAAAAAAAAGAGGGGGCAGAATGCATTGCTTTCTTTCAAAAGGGGGAAGGGGCGGGCCGGGATTACCCCTCCCCCCCCCCCCCCCCTAAATCCGCCACTGGTATACAGTACCACTGTAAACGAAAATCATAACTTTTGTGAACGAAATTTGAACCCAAACTTGAGAAAAGAAATGTAATGTTTCATAGTTCTCTCCACACGTTATAGGGGCTGTCATCTAATCCATCACTGTAAAAATTCAAAACTTCGAGGCCTTGACCCTTTTGCAATTTATGTTGCTAAAAAAAATCAAAAGAGAAAAACAAAAGGTACTCGGAATGATTTGTGATAGAGCAAGCCACTGCTTTATTGAAGTTGCATCAAAGATTGAACACACTTCACACTACTATTAAATAATAAAGTGTAAGGCTTCGTAAATATAGACATACACCTTTGAAAGGCATAGAAGGTGTACCCTACAACTGGTTATTGGTAGATGAGATGAATAATGCTGAAACTTGATATCAATCACAAATTTTTAAACCGGGAATCGAGCCTTCCTAACGGGATAATGACAACACTGTGTTCGTGATTCATTATTATACATGTATCTTGTTAGATATAAACTAAAGAATAATTTCTTATTCGGGTTTTCAGAAAAGTATCGTGAACCTTCCATTATGGTTTGAACAGCATGATATATTTCAAGCCTTAAAACTGTGCATTTATGTTGGGTTTTGTTTTGTTTTTGTTTGTTTTTTGTTTTTTTGAAATCCTACCTCTTGCAAATGGAGTGAATTATGATATCAAGCACATTTTCGAACTTTGAAAGGCCATATCTCCTTCCTTTCATCTGACATGAACTCTCCTAACATTACTGATTCATTTTGGCAAACATCTACTTAGCTGGCCATTTAATATGTCTATAAGTCTATAGTCATGGTCAGTCCGGTATAATGTGTATGTAATGTTTGTGCTGATTTAGGTTTTAAATCATTTCCTATAAGCTATCATATTGCGGGATAATTCGACTATTTGTGACCTCTGTTTAAAATCGGAAAATTAATTGGTTGAATGCGTTATGCTTTCTCATTTTAAGACATAATGATTCGTGAGGCATATCGCACATAATGGGAGACATAACGACTGTGAATATTGGTCTTTTAATTCTCCTTCCATCAGGATTTAATGATTTATTTTACTGATGTGGCCTTCCCGAATATCAAATGAAATTTCTGTGACCGAACAATCTCTGATACTCCGCGATAATCGATAAAAAAAAATGCGGTGCGTCTACAAACTGTACAAAGAAGGGATATTTATGATGGTTTTGGCTCTTAACCTTTGGCCTTACTCCCAGGTCTCTTTAGGAGAAAAATAACTTACATTCAAAGTTTGTATATTAAGAGAGCATAAAATAGACATATCCTAAAGAAGTTCACTTTGAACTTTGACCTCATATCGCCCCCTTCTGAGACTAAAATATACGGCCATGATGTATAGATGCGGTAAAAATAGATAATAAATCTACCCAGGCAAATCGAAAATTTGTACTCTCTTTTGTCTGACATCCTGAATCTATCCAATCTCATAGCTTTATATAAAATTTCTTTTAGCAATTATTGGTGGTATTATTTTAGATTTTAAACCAGTGTACAGGATATAAAAATACATTTGAAATTATTATTTAAATTTATAAAATTTCTTTGCCATAAACTTTTCAATGTGATTTTCCAAATTTAGATTGACTTTTTGCACAGCACAAGCAATTTACTTATCTTTAAATATTTTTAATACTCAAAGCATGTTAGGTTAAATATCTTTAAAGTTTATGTATGTTAATTAAAAGCTTATGTATGTTATGTATAGTATGTATAGTAAAGTACAGTATACCGTATTAAGCATCGAAAGTATAACAATATCTATTTAGAAGCGCAATCACCTATACCTACGGAGACCAGTGGTTGATGATATTGTTGTTTACACTGGACTAATTTCTGTTGAATATTCACACTTTAGTGATGTACTAATTTACTGTCTTTTTTTTTCAATCATTATTATTGTAGTAATCATGATTGTCTCGTATCAGCAAACAAATACATATCAAATATTTCGAAATGAAAAAGGGATCTAGTGTGCCAAAAATTATCATCAAAATCGTTTTAATTATCCAGTCTACATGCACGAAAGAAAATGAATATTATACGTGATGTCTTTAAAATGATTAAAAGAAGACAGTTCGTAATTACCATCTGCGCATGTGCAGATAAAGGTCATTTGTACCGATTACAATTGACCTTTCTCCGCTGTCATTTTGTACGCACCACCCTGCGCGCACCAGTATGATTTGACATGTTAAACAAGTAGCGCGTCGACAAAATAGATGCGCGTGTGCGTACAAATTGGGGTCATTTCAGGGTCATTTATACCAAGTATTGATTCCGAACTGGCTTATTGACATGACGCCAATGGATTTTAGTTTTTGCCTCTATTATATGCCCCCTATACATGGGATACAATTCGGATATATCGCATTTTATTCGCAAAGTTTCACTCTCCGCAAAAAACACCCAGCAACATATGAATCAATATTTGTTCCAAATCATCTTTAAGCTCTTAATTATACTGCGGACTGAGTGAAATATGGTTTAAGGTAATCCACTGAATAATGAATAGCAGAGTGTTTTTTTTTTTTTTTGCAATACAATTACTGTAGTTATGTAACAAAAAATGTAAACAAAATGAACCCAGTCACGAAATTAAATTGAGAAATTTAACTCATAATGCCTTGATTTTTTTTTCTTCTTCTTCTTCATTTAGTTACAGAAATTATGGTAATTTACGGGATGAACATGCTAACAATAAGTCAGTTTGTAATTACAGTTTGCGCATTTACTGATAAAGGTCATTTGTACTGAATGCAATTGACCTTTAAAATACGCTTTCACAGTGTGCGCACCATGATGCGCGCACCAGTGTGATTTTAGTTGTTTAACAAGTAGCGCGTCCACCAAAACAAAATAATGCGCGTGTGCGCGTAAAAACTTGAGTCATTTCAGGGTCATTTGAACTATGTACTAATTATGAACTAGCTTATTGACGCTCAATAAAATAATCAATGGACTAAATCTACCCACTTAGTCGAGGTTTAATCCTGGACCAAAGTTAGAACGCGTTTAAGAAATACAGGCAAGTGTTACCTTTAAACTGTAAACTTGATCTACCTCATCACTCGGCAATCTCACCTGTCAGCACAGTATACCCAACGATTAAGTAGCGGTGGGCTGCCTAAGCCGCCTCGTTGAGAAAATGGAAGATGATATAAGCACCAAAAGATGTCCAGGAATCATATTGTATAGAGCGATCGTATGACCACTGTCTTCCTATGCTGAGACCACTGATACCCCTATTCCCCATGAACGCACCCCCTTTTGATCCCTCGGTCTGCGATGATTAGAAAAGACGCATTGGGTGGTTGGTGTGTTGCAAGCAAGCATCGTATGGACAATTCTGTTTTGTTTGGGATGTACAAGTCAGGAACATTTCCTTGAATTATTCTGCTACAATTTACTCTTCGAAACCAACGAACTGATAACATAAAGGACCCCAGCTGAAATGGCTCATTTGCATCTCATATTTTACTTTGTTTTATTTATTGTCTGTTACTGATGTCACGTATATGTGACAGATAGACTTGTCATTTTCATTCACCAATTGCTCGACCACAGGAAAGGTATATGGTGGACAATGTATATCAAAATTTTGAGCATAAATCAAGCATTCTAAATATATGATTATAATTATATGCTACCATAGAAATATTCAGAGAAAATTGCAGATTTTTCAAAGATATTACCTTATTTCAACATTAAACAATAGTAAACAAATGAGAAACCAAAAAATAATGGACACAAAGAAACTCATATGTAATTTTCAATAAATCATATGCAAAAAGTTGGGTAAAGTAATAATGTTTGGTATAAATGGTAATAAATTTCCTACATTTTTTGTACACAATATTTCGTGAAATAATAGATGGTTAAGGAAGTGCCGACATTTGAAAAGTAAGCATTGATCACACTTTGTTAGAATTTTGAAGAGAGCTAAACCCCTTGGTACAGTAAGAGTAATAGATACATAACACAAACAAATAAATTGAGAATATGAATGTACTAAGAATGCTTGGAGTTTGATAATTGGTAGGAACACAGGTGATAATGAGATATAAAAGTAACAATTTATTTACCTTTGCTCAGAGGACTTTGTATATCATACACTAGTACTGAAATAGCAATAAACTAAGAATAAGTATGAAATTTTAGAACAAATTTCTAAATGAATTAACATTAGTTTTGTGTACTTTTTACTTATTGAGTAGTAGCTAATACTAGTTACAAGAGAAGATTTGAAAGTTTTGAAAAACAGTCATCCAACTGGTTATGAAAATGACTACCGGTAGACTATAAATTATAGTAGCATATTTATTCATTTATATTTATTTGTATCTTTATGGATTTAATTGAATCCTTAATAATTTGCTGAATGATATTGTTGTTAGTCCCTGATATCCTTTATTTCGCGAAATGCATTTTATTGAAACCTGATCAGTCACGAATTAATACAAAAAGTCCCTGGTCACTGAACCTTGCAACTTGCGCGATATATCCAAAGGGACACTGGAATTTAATATCCTAAGTTAATATCTGCACTAAATACAGTCGCATGCTTTCATATCAATGAAACGATGTACGTTATAAATAAAACATTACATTTAAATGGATAAAAATAAATCTATTAATAACTAATGAAAAACCTACCAAATTTGTCTCCTGCATTGAACATAAATTTATCGGATCATGTAAGATATCTCCATTGAAGGTGAATTTGATTAGCTATTAATCTATGACGTCAAGCTTTATAGGAATATCAATGGCGTGAAATTTCCCAGGTCATTTCTGTTATTCCTTTTTACAGGGCTCGAGATAAAAAGGTAAAATATAAATTTCTACAGTGACGAAGCAGTCTATACATCAAGGACGTCGTAAAACTTAGCTTTTAATATATCAGTAATTATATGGTTAATTAATACGAGGGAGTTGTTTGTCAATATCCAGGATGTTCAAATGATGTTGATGAAATCACCTATGAATAGATATCTTTCCTTGGATTTTAACCTTGCCGAATGACGAAACTTCTCTGTCTATACGATGTCTGATGTATATTTTTATTTTGTTCTTGTTTATTGTTTAATTTTTCGGGTTGTTTTTCCTGTTTTGTTTTGTTTTTTCATTATTTTTGTTTGCCCCGAAATGGCAGGTGTTTCTCTCTAAACAAGAACCTTTAGAACCTAAGGTTCCGTGGTAAATGATTAGTTAAACAGATATCATAATATCATAACATAATTCCAGGTTTTCATAACTCTTGTCAATCAAACTTTCAAGTACTTTTTTTAAGTGGCTTATGAAAGCAGATATCAACCTTTATTTCTACATTATTGTATTGGGGGAAAAATCCGGCTAATTATCGGCAAATTTGGTGTTGCCCTACTCCCCCACCCCCTCCCATATTTGACTATTCTAGTGACACTCCTGATGCACATCATGTATTTTATAAGTATTCTTTTTTCCCCTTTTTGCACGAAGACACCGCATGTAATGCCATTACAATCATTACATGAAAAGATATATACGAGACTAATCCAAGTTCAATCATTCACCTGAGACTAATGTGTCATCAAAAAGCCCACGCTTTCGAGAGAAAAAAATCATACTCGATTCATTGACGATTCCTGTACGGTTCCTGCAAAGCCTTGCCCCTCTTCTTTTGTCTTCCTTCGAATTTCATTAAAATAAATAATCATGTTCTGATCAGGATGTTCTGTCTCTTCAATGCTAAGGATGTCATGTTCGTAATCTCGACATACTTCACAACATATTAGCGGGAGCATGATGTCTTCATTTACAGGTATTTCCCTTAATTTCCGTGGTTTCCCTCGCTATCGAGGTTACACGAGATTGTCCCTGATTTTAGAGGGTAAGACAAATAACGAGACAACCAGGTCGGGGTGTCGTTAGGGAATTCACTTTCATGCCGCAGATATATTCTGACAGAAAGAGAGAAATATTGCGATTCCGCATTTAGTGATATTTGTAATATAATTAGAGTGACGGTTGCCATCATTAGAGAGAACAATCTCCTGCTCATAGACGGGCATCCGAACCACTTGTGTCTGCCAGAGTGCTAACCGTTGGTGATCATATCTTTCTTGGAATCTCAAGTCCATTAAGGTGATCTTTCGAATCCTTTGACTAGAATTTCAAGGTAGCCTTCAGAAGGTTATAGGAATATCTGGCAGGGATATAGCCCCAGAATAGTCAAGGAAATACCCCTCTGTTCTTATTAGAGTCTTTGTCTATTTTGTCGTTTATTGTTTTGGTTGTATCTGGTTATACATGTTAAAAATATCATACATGTGGATAGTGAGTAATCAAATTCACATTTAGACTTGAGCTTCAACCCAGGAAACCCAGTGAGTAGAATGGATTTGAGAGGAAAGAGAGCAAAACCTATTACTATTGGACTATAGGATAATTATCAAAAAAATTGTTCACTATTTGATATAAATTTTGAAAAGAACGTGTCAATCAAACAGCCGGTGTTTTAAGATGATTGTAATAATTTGCAAATGAATGAATTATAATTATTTTCAGAGTTAATCTTTGTTTAAGACTTCACTTAATTTATAGTTTCCAAAGGAGCAAAATGTACTTTATTGACAGCGTCAAATTTGACAGATAAAGCTTGAGAACGTTTTCATATTCAATACCGATAGGGGTGAAAAGTTAATGGCTTATTTCGGCAAGCGGCAAAATCAAAAATCATTTTCATGACTTTGTCAGCTGCGAAAATGGACAATATCAATGGAATAGTTTAAACGTCTGTTTATTCTTGCAAAAGCCACCTTCTAAAACTTCCTAGCCAACATCGGATTTAACGAAAGCTTGTTGATTGTGAGATGATGGAATGGAGAACTAGTAGAATTAGAAATCATTTCATTATTATAGTAGTCATGGTAGTGGTAATTTAGGTATTGATAGTAGTAAGTGTAGTGGAAGTAGTAGTAGTAGTAGTAGTAGTAGTAGTAGTAGTAGTAGTAGTAGTAGTAGTAGTAGTAGTAGTAGTAGTAGTAGAAGTAGTAGTAGTAGTAGTAGAAGTAGTAGTAGTTGTAGTAATAGTAGTAGTAGTAGTAGTAGTAGTAGTAGTAGTAGTAGTAGTAGTAGTAGTAGTAATAGTAGTAGATGTAGTAGAAGTAGTCGTAGTAGTTAGTAGTAGTAGTTGTTGTTGTTAGTAGTAGTAGTAGTAGTAGTAGTAGTAGTAGTAGTAGTAGTAGTAGTAGTAGTAGTAGTAGTAGTAGTAGAAGTAGTAGTAGTAGTAGTAGTAGTAGTAGTAGTAGTAGTAGTAGAAGTAGTAGTTAGTAGTAGTAGTAGTAGCAGCAGCAGCAGCAGCAGCAGCAGCATCACCACCACCACCACCACCAGCAGCAGCAGTAGTAGTAGTAGTATCGTAGAAGTAACAGCAGCAACAGTAGTAGGAGAAGGAAGGGAACATGGGGGAGGAGAAGGAGTAAGTCTTAAATATTATATGTGTTAATATTAATGTAAAGGCACTGGGTACAAAAAAAAAATAATATTACTATTAATTGCTGGCAGACCTAAAGGTCTCAGGTCTCGTTGGAGGTCAAGACTAATAATACCTTGGAGATGAGGTCATGATATAACCAAAATTACTAATTGCTTACAGGTGCTTTACCTGACAAGTTCCATCTCCCCTGCTCCATTTTATTTCCTTCTTCACCAAAGGATAGAACTGGGGCTTCGACGGGAAAATGGGAACATCAGAGGTTCAATAACGCAGCAAGTCAAGGCACCGAAATAAGAGCAAAACTTGAGTAACATCCCACAAAATGCGGCTGACAATTTCCTCAGGTAATTTGAAAAAGGCCATGTCATAATATAATATCTGGAGTATCTAGATCACATCTCATTTCATAGACAAAGTTTGAAGATAACAAAACACCACTTGCTCGAGTCTCGACTCGTTTCCTGTCCAACAGATATGCGTGTCATCCTTATGAACTAAAAACAAGATTCCTTAACAATGCGAACTCCTTATCTTCAGTTTGATAACTGACAGTGAATGATAGAAATTTGGAAATCATCTCACATAGGAAGAATTATTTGTTTAGAATTATTTTTTTTCATGTAACTGTTATGTCACCGAATTAAGCATTTCCTAGATTTACCACTGACACGCAATGTTTTCCCAAGTTTTCCCAAGTGCTGCTCTAGCGGGAAAAAGGAAAAAGAGAGATGGCAGCCGTTTTAAAGTTCTTTAGGCTGCTCTTTGATGCGATTTCTTTTCCTTGAGGGATAGCTGTCGTTTTTTAAGTAGAAGGAAAGGAAAAGAAGGTGAAAACATTTCCAAAGGGAACATCATTGTCTTCTCATTTTGTTCCTGTTTGTTAGCAGAGTACAACTCGAATATTTGTTCTTGAATCGATTTATTTAATTTTTTTCTCAGTTGATCATAATTTTTTTCGCATAAAATGTTACTTTCCAAAAACAGAACACTGAATCTACAGTTGTCTAAACATTATTACAATTTCGGATCCGATGCTATAGCTGATTGGCAGCCCTTGTCCTTGTATAATTTTTTTCTTTTTTAATCCGCGACGTTGACCTTGACTAACTCCTTACCTTTAAGCGCTCACGTGAAGAACGTCAAGAGCGTTATGTGAATCACTTTCAACTCCAGATGGAGTTATATGTTCCAAAGATTAATATATTTTAAATCACAAGCGACCCTTCGCCCCTAGAAGAGAAAAACGGATTCCGGACACTATTATAAGTGATTCATTCTCTCTAGAACAGTCATTTACTCTTATTCATTTATTTATTTCTGATATTTAGACAATGTGACTCATTATCACCAATAGTGGTGGTCTTCCATGAGGCCCTGATAGCAATAATAAGTAAAAAAATAAAAATAATGATAAATAACAGTCAACAAAATCATGAAAATAAACTCATAACAAAAATATATACAAGGTATTAAGTATCCTCGTAATAAATTTTTGTTTTTTACGAAAATGTCGCTGCAGAAGTATCTTAATATAAGTTGCACTAGTATCTTAATATTTCTTCATACACAATGATTGCATGTAATATAGAATATCAATCGAATGTACAGTGTCTCTTAAATAACAGTAAAAATAAAAATTATGATAATGAATGATATGAAATCATTCATTCAATAAGGAAACCATTATGTCATCCTACATTTTTGGGCTAAGAAACAAACCATCAAACGTGTTTTGCAAATCAGAACAACAAAATGATACATTTCCGATGAAGACAAAATAAAAAAGCATCAAGTGAAACTTTCCTAGCAATAAGAACGAATATGAATACCGTATTTTAACATGTTGATCTGCAAAGGAATCAAATCAATCGTTTGATTTTTACAAGAGGAATGCATTAAAATTCAGCTAAGAAACTAAATAAAATGCCTCTTCCCATTTAATCTTATTGGGAACAGTTATTGCAAGATCTTTAGAACTAATATTTAAATGTGTTCACAGAGCTTGCCATTTTTAATGCTCTGTCCAACTGATTCCATGCTATAAATGAAGATACGAGGGGGCTATTTTTAAAGCATTCTGTTTTATACTTTGGTACAGAAAGTAAACCCTCATCTGCCTGCCTCGTATGATACTGATGAATGTCAGTTACTTTGATTAAAACTTCTTGTAAATAGGATGGTGCCAAATTATGTGTACAATTTTGAACATCTTAGTAACACGCTGAAATTCAAAAGGTTTCTCAACTGGCATCCATTTCAGATTGCTAATTAATTCACTTTTGATTTGATTTTATTTGATTTTATTTGTTTCCACGATCGGTTTACATTTGTACATGAGAAAGCAAAATATAAGTATATAAATCAAATGGCATAATACAAAGGATAATACATAATAACAGCTCAGTATAATAAACATCTTCCAGTAGAGGTAATAAACGCATACAGTATATACACTTGTGGGGGAACCTATTAAAAGCGAGGCTTGTCGAGTTAGGTCCCCATTTAACAAAGAAAAGGAGCTGGAAAGTAGAATTATGAGATTAAGATGAGAAGAAACAAAGAGAGGACGGAAATCAGCGGATGGAAACAGAAGAGAACATAAAAGGATTAACTAATTATAGAGAGTGGAAGGGAGAGAGAGAGAGAGAGAGAGAAGAGAGAAAAGAGAAGAGAGAAGCGAAGTGCAGATCGAGATCAGCAACCATGCAGCATTTTAGTATATGGTTTTAGCAAAAGAGATTTCAGTTCTTTTTTAAAATGGTGCAGTCTCTCTATTTCCTTAAGGTTTGGATCGAGACTGTTCCAAAATTTGGGACCTGTAAAGACGAATGTTTTGTGCGCTAAGAGCGTTCTCGTGCGGGGAAGATGGAAAAAGTTTGATTGTCTTGTTGGGTAGTTGTGGAGTGTATTGTTAGTTGTGAAAAGGTCTGAGAGAGCATTTGGAAGTTCATTATTGATTAGTTGGAACATAAATTGACCCAGATTATAAAGATATAAGTCAGATACTTTGAGAACTTTATTATTATGAGAGAGCTGGTCAGTATGTGAGAGATAACCTGTAAGAGATACAATCCTCATGGCCTTTTTTTGGAGTAGTAGTAATCTGTTTAATTGTTGTGCGGTAGAGTTGCCCCATGCTAAAATTCCATAATTAAGATATGGAAAACATAAGGTTAAGTAAAGAGACAACAAAATAAAGGATGGGAATTGATATTTCAGCTTGTTAATCACTCCTATGTTTCTCGAAATCAGTTTTGACAAGTTATCAGTATGTGGTTTCCAGGAGAGCTTATCGTCAATTATTATACCTAGGAATTTTGTAGTTTTCACTTTTTCGATAGGTATGTTATCAAAAAGAATATTACCAGGCAGGGACTGAAGAGTATTGCTGAAGAGCATGTAATTTGTTTTCTTTATGTTTAGAGACAACTTATTCGCCTTTATCCAGTCCGTAACAAGTTTCAGTTCGGAATTGACTGTTGAAAGTAAAATTGCGGGGTCTCGATGGGAGAAAAAGAGATTGGAATCATCAGCAAACAATATGTAAGATAAAATGGAAGAAGATTTATAAAAGTCATTGATGTATAAGATAAAAAGCAAGGGACCAAGGAGATATCCCTGTGGTACTCCACAATTTACTGGTTTAATAGAAGAACTGTGCCCGTTGAGTGATATATATTGGTTTCTATTAGAAAGGTAGTTCCTGATGGAGTCTTATAACTTTTGTTTGAAATTATTCTAGCAGCTCGTTTTTTAACTTTCTTAACTTTATCCGTTTGTTCCTGATATCGATTTGACCACACACAGGAACAATAATCAAGGTGAGGCAAGACGAGTGCATTAAACAGCATCTTTAAAGATGTTAATGGTAAATAATCATTAGCTCGTTTTATTATGCACTGAAATTTCTTTGCGTTACTTTTGTTACTTTGTCAACGTGTTTGGACCAATTCAGTTCTTCATCAATTAATATACCAAGACAATACCTTTCCATTTATAGAAACATTGAAGGATGTTATTTTGTTTAAATTTGCACGCGAAGCTTTGACCATAACGCATGTTTTTCGGTGTTCAGTACAAGGCGGTTTTGATTAATCCATACCATTAATTCTTCTAATGCGAAAGAAAGTTTTGTTCAACCTCAGCTACGCTACTTCCACTTACAGTTAAAGTGGTATCGTCCGCATAAATATCCACATTACCGTCTGATATAGAATTTGGTAAAGTATTTACTCAGATGAAACATTATAACGGACCCAATATAGATCCATGTGGTACGCCCATCAATACAGTTAATTGATTAGATTTAGCAACTTTAAAATGAACAGACTGTTCACGACCTGTTAAATAAGATCTGATCCATTTTACACATTCATGTGAACATCCATTAGCAGATAATTTTTGTAATAATCTTGCTGTAACATCCTACATCAAATCTTACATCGAAGAAAGTAACGTTCATCTGGAGATATCAAGTCAAATTAGATTGAAGATATGCTTATATTTCGTTCACATCGTGATGTCATTCCCCTTCTATGACACAAAGATTTTGAACAATAATTAGAAATAAACTACCAGGAGTAAAATTTTGTCTCATAATGCTCGTGGTATTGTTAAATTGGGATGATATTTTATTATCTTGGTCTCTTCTGTCTCAATGGATTCATACACGTGCGGGTGTGCGTGTGTGTGTGTGTGTGATCGTGTGTGTGCGCGTGTGCGTGTGTGTGTGTGTGTGTGTATGTAATTGGGTTTTTACAGACGTGTGTCAATGGAATATGATGAATTATGTTTGGGACCGACCTTTAAGTCACCATCCGAAAGACGTGACTGAGATTCGAACCTTGGTTCGATCAGAGTTAATTTGTAGGTGAATACAGAGAGCTACCGGCAGACGTTACCGCTAGACCAACTCCTGATCCTTTTTTGTCAAACATTCTTAAACGTACTTTCCATGAAGGTTAGAGTTTTTTCCCCTGAATGGAACCACGCTGCGGTAGCATGCCGTGAACTGGGTTAGACGGACCACATTTTAGGAAAACCGCTGCTCCAAATAAATATATTGAACGATTAAATATCACTTATTTCATGTGGATATAATGGGTTGCCTGGAGGGGGCAAGCGGTCACAAATTTGAGGCTTGTGTGGCATTAAGTTCGCTTAGAAAATCTGCCAAATGATTTATATGGTTCTTGTGTACTGAGTTTGATCGATAATACAACAAAAACAAAAAACACGAGAGAGAATCAATGTAATATTCCAATACGGATATAAAATATCAAATTAGGAAAGAATCGTCTTTTGTACGGCATGATCAGAATGCGAATTCCTTGAAATTCACCGAATAATGTTTAGTTTCATAATTTGATTTTCTTGAACTTGATCTTTTTGTGGATTAATTTACACCTGACTTACTTAAAGTTATTGCTTTATCGACATCACTAAGTTGTCAAAAACTGATTTTAACCATATGAAATAATGGTAACGCCGTGACAACCGATTCAAACACTACAATCTCACATCCTTTCTTCAACCTTAGATTACTGGCCCTCGCAAACCTGTTTTTACGATCGAGTATAGTGTCAATATTTACATGCCGTCTGCCAAAACTTGGTAAAAAAACAAGTTGTTGGCTGAGGATTCCCTGTAAGAAACAAGATTTAACAAAATCTCCTAAATTGGCAACAAACTTTTGGTACGGAATGAACTTGATTGACTCCTGTTTCTATCCGAAACATCCACATTACACGCAATGTTAAGAGCTCGTATAGTGATGATATAAATAAAACAACAATCGCGGTGACTTATGGCGGTGTTTTATCGACCCGACGCAACCTGTCAGTATATAACGTCAAGTTTACGGTACTCAAACGTTTTATTTCTGCCATTAACTCCTTCATCATCACGACAATGATATAAATCACTGGATCTTTAACGAGCACTTGAGTTATTTTGCATGCGTGTGCGGTGCGTCCTTCTTCTGGTGCCAATTTGTCTACTTGTATTGCACGTACGACGATCAACCGAGCAAAATTTATCTCGATATAAATTGCTTTGTCATCGATGTTATTTATAGAAAAACAAAAATAGCATGATGTTCCTAAATCTTCCTCTTCTACATGTATTACGCTCATTATTTGATTTATCTGAACCCCCCCCCCCCCAACAACAACAACAACAAAAACACGCATACACCATCCCTATTCAATCAATATAAGGTAATGCAAATTCTATCAGCGTACTACTTCCTTTGATAATAGATTTAAGAAGTGTCATTGCTGTGAAAATGTGGCTGACAGTTTGACTGAAAATAATTATACAATATTGAAAGCTAAAACGAAAGTAGTTCAAATATAGTAAATAAAATAAATTGAATATTCAGTAGTATCAGGTAGACCAAATTTTAAAGGGCATACCTCTACAGAAAATATTAGAAATTGGATTGCTACAAAGGACTTATGTGTTATTCGCATGGTGCATACGTCTCAAATTCATGCTGCAAGCACATTCAAACTGCCAAAATAATGATAATGGAATATACAATGAATATAATACATCAAATTAGAAAATGAAAGGTTAATGGAATAAGCTGGCATGATGCATTAAAGGTCTAAAAACCAGCGACGGGGTAAGATATGAACCCTTGTGTGGTTGTACTTTGGTCTCTGGAGCCAGTTAGCGGGTTCCACACCCACGCAAGGGGCTCAGATGATGCCAAATCTGGAAACCAATACCTCCCAGTAATATGTTGCCTGGCTCAGGTATCGGTGGAGAACGTCGTGATGATGCTTGACATGGTGTGAACAAAAACTTGGTGGGAAGTTCAAGAAGTATATCCATTCTCTCTTATTCGCCCTTCAAAGTGATCTTGGTAAACCAAGGATGCTTGATTGATCATTTGCACTTTGATATGTAGTTTATAAAGGTTGTTATCTTCATCTTTGATCAGTGAAAATCACGTCATGGTCGTCGACTTGGAGTAGAACCTTTCCTTTTACTTTTTTTTCATCATGGTCTTGACTTTGAAAGTTGAGGATTGTTTCAATTTCTAAACTTCTGTATTAAAACAGAGATGTCTTTATATTAGCCGTCTAGCCGTCCATTATAAAAAAAAGAGTATGAAATGAAATAAAAGACCCCACTGTTATTATTATCAAGAAAGCAAATATTTATCTAAATATGAGGGCCTATAATATAGCTTATGCCTCTGTTTGTGCCAATTTGTCAAGATAAAATAGACAGCAAGGCGCTACCATGCAGTACTTATTTATTATCTAAAACGGCCTCCACGTGAAGACACGTCATTGATCTTTTTAAAAAAAATTGACAAAGAATTAAGAGGACTGTCTGATGCACAATTCCTGTGCAGTTCATAATATATATAGGACAGCCAGAGATAAATGATAATTATTATATGGGTTAGTATACCGAAAAACAAGTCTCCTCTCTATCTCTCTCTCTCTCTCGCTTCCCCGCCGGATGTACTTGTGAATGCTAGCCTGCAGACGATCAGCGGATCGCGTGAAGATCGCGCCGAAAATGGGTTCAAGTGTGCCACAAATAGATCTAGTTCATCGCTCTGGCCGCGAGCGAATCTTGTCTGGAAGATCGAGGTGAAAAGGAGAACGACCAATATTGGCAGAAAAGAACGCTTGTCAATTTTATTCAAATTTAGAACGATTTCTGCTGGTCAAATTTTTTTCTAAAGATTTGGCACAAGAATTAGGCAGTAATTAACTTTAATGAATCTGCAATGATATTTTCTCAAAATATTGACATTTAAATACAGTTCTATAATCATGATAAGAAGCGGTATTCATGACTTACATTTCCGAGATTTGTGTAGTTCGTCCTTCTTCGCGTTGTTCTTTATATACTATTCTTCATCTGTTGGCCACTATCCTTCTCTTGTTTATTAATGTACTTTACTTTTTTCAGTTATTATTATCTGAGGGGTCCACAATTTACAAGCTTTGCTTTTTAGTGGACCTCTCCATTTCCACAGAATATAGATTAAGTTCCAAACGTAATTATTCTACTTTTCTTTTCAAAGGTATTAATCATTGTATTGATCTATCTTAGCTTCAAATGTAATGTTCTTTATAAATTTTGCATTGTATTTTGTATTTTTATGAAAATTGTATTTTTTATTTGTATTTTGTTGGAAATGAAAAAATAAAATATGAATATAAATATGAAATTATTGAATGAATCAATGACCATATTTTCTAATTTATTCTATACCGATTTTCCATTTTCTTCAATTCTTCATTTTCACTTGAGTGGGGTCAGGCTTTGTTTTATTGGCAAGTGATTGGGTTCGATGTGTGAATATTGATATCATTGAGAATATATGTATCATTGCCAAAATGGCAGCGTCAGGCTGATTAGATTCTGCAATGTCATGTTCTATTTCCTGAGCTGTCGTTCATTATAACTCATCTAATTTATATCGGTGGTACGTCGAGATATTGCCATTAATACCTCTCACAATTCGTATATGAAGTACGTATCAGAATGCACAGGCTTTCAATTTAATGGCCTTCGTAAGCATGCATCATAATGGGGTTAGGATATAAGATGGCGTTCTGTAGCCTGGAGGATAGACCTTGTGGTTGTAAGGGCAAAGGTTCAAGAGACACTTGACCATAATCGAAAAGGGCTGCTATTGATCCTTGTGCCCGAAGGCTACTGGGATGTTCCAGAAGAGAAGCGTACTTTGTAGAGGCCATGTTCCCTCGGTTGCAAACGTCTGTAGGCTAGGGTTGCCAGACATGTTAATTTTCTGTTCTATATTTTTTCTGAATCTGATTAGACGTCTGGTCCTAGGAATAGGGATGAGGTCCAGTCGTCCAGATAGATGTCTATGGCTCCATCATTACTGGCTCCTCCAGATAGTTGGAAAGGTGCCACAGAGCACTCCTTTGTACGTTTCAGTCATAATTTATGTATGGCGTATATATTGGGGTACACCCCCTTTTAAAATGGCATAAAGGGAAAATAAAAAGAGAAAAGGGGAAAATTTCATTGTCTTTAAATCTTTAAAAAGTTGTCTTGGTAGCACCATCCTGATAATCTTATTGGTGAGAAGAACTGGGGAATAGGTGTTATGAACATAAAATTATGAACAAGGTGGAATAAAAATACTGACCTATAACCATCAGCTAAATCCGAAAAAAAAACCTGAAAGAAAGTGGAAATATAATCATGCGGCTGGAAACTGGTCACTATTTATGCTAACGGTTGCAGGTTTGCAAGATTTATTAATTTGCTAATGTTATTACCATTCTGTTTCTGCCTTACCCTTGCTGTAAAGTTCCTGTGTAAAACAAACATAGGGTGATTGTCCTCCCTGTTCCGAACTTCCGGTAGTCAATGTCTCTGCCTCTGTCCTTCACGCCTCTTATCATTTTCAGAAACCCTACTTGGGTATCAAGATCTTCAAGAGGTTGAAGGCTATCTCGAGGGTGCACCGATATCAAAGCATACTGCAAAGAGGAGTGTCCAAATAATTGATGATGCCTGACGTAAGACGTGTAAGTCTATAACCTCAGAAGTCCTTTATTCTGTCACATTAGAACTCGAGTTGATCCCTCAAGTAACCTAAAAATTGTTGCTTTCCACGAGGCTTGCCTCTAGGATGATGAAAACATGTAGATCAAATTCTGCCAGCGATAACTTTGAGAAAATGAAGAGAAAAGTACAGCCACTGAACCAAAATCCTACATAGCATATTAAGTCGCCTGAGGCCGCGGATGCATCTCTGGCGTTGAAATATGATACAACAATCTATGACGACAAATGGTGAGGTATGACGCAACATTAGATAGGTCCTTCTACTTTTCTGTTGTAGCTGGACAAAGACTGAAAAGAAGGATGATCGATGGAGTCGAAAAAAGAAAAGAAAATTACCATTGACAGCCGGAAATGGAAGTAAAACAAATACCACGAAGAATAGAATAACTTGTGGAGGGAGGTAGACGATATTTTCACTCTACTGCCGGTGGCATTCTTCTAGAGGAAGGTTACACTATTTTCCATGATCTGACAGCTTCCATGGAGAATGTCTTTTCATCACACATCCTACTTTAAATGTACATTTATTGCAATCATCATTTGTTTGGGATTAAGCGTTGCATTGTCGGCAAATGGAGATTTAGTGTAGGATTGAAAAATATGCATTGTATATACGACAATATATTTTGCAAACAATGGCTAAACTACCCATGGAAAACGGAGGGAAATTGCTGTAATCGTATACCCCTGTTTATTTATTGAATTGTTTATCTATTTATATGTCTATTCATTAATTCATGCATTCATGTTATTCATTCCTTTCAGTCTCCTTCATACAGAGTGGTTCTTTCAATAACGACTATTGCTCTTCAAAGGATCACTGTTTGTACAATTAAAAAAGATACGTAAAACATGATAGCTATACATCTCAGATATTAAAAAAACAGCATAGAACTATCAAAAGCTGTAGATTATGAAAGAGAATAAAGCAGAACTGTCATACTTAAAGATACATGATATATAATACAGGTAGTACATGACAACACAGAGGAATAAAAGCTCTTCTTAGAGCGTATGATTCCCGGAGCTACTAACTAACCTGTTACAGGTATGAGATGACCGGTGAGTTATGTCTGCAATGCCTCCAAGATAAACCATATCATCTCGTCTCAATCCTACCTGGAACTTGGTTAAAGGCTACCCATATCTGTCTTCAGAAGAAAATAAGTCTCGTGAAGAATGTGAATTCTGTAAATCCGGTTAACTTTGTGTTCAGTAATCAGTTGTATTATGTATTGAAATATCAAGACGATTCGTGACAAGAATATGCTCAAACTAAACGAACGCATGCAATGTTTTCACGTCCACGTACTTCTTCGAAGGAATCACTGGATAAAGATAACAAAGTTTCCCTTGTACTTTATGCTGATTGAAGGGTATGAACATTTGAGTGCATAATCAGATGATTTACATTACAATATTTCAATGTTCATTCTATTACCATTGTCATTTGCCAGTACTATTGTGAATATAGAAGGGCTATCAATCTATATATAGCTTTGCACCCCGGATACAAAGTTAGTTTGTTAAAGGCATATAAACCGTGTCATCTAACTCTGATTCACTTATTTATAAAAGCCAATAAATCACTGGGGTCGGTCATTGACACTTGCTAGACCTTACCTTTACTATTATTTACCAGGTGTTATTCCTGTGTAACTTTTTTTAATGTGCCCTAAAGATTCATAGTTCCAAATTGTTTCCAGTGGATTAATTTTAATTCCATTGTTCTGTATTCTCTTGTTCTTCCTATTCTCCACTGCTCTCCACTAATATCATATGTTTTGTCATGTTGTTCTTTTTTTTTTCTTGTAGTTTTAGTAGTCTTTGTTTGGTTTTGTTATTGTATGTTCGTTGTTGTTGTTTTTTGTGGGTAGGGGCTTTTCTCTCTGTCTCTGTGTTTTATACTGTCTAACCGAACTGATATGGCCAACCACTTAAAGATAAAGTTGAGTTCTGGTTTGAATTGTGAAAGAAACTGTCTCGAAGCAATTATTGGGAAAGGTTGATTATAAATATGTATTCTTTTATTATTCCTCAGTACACGCGTATTAGACCAGGGTCGAGGCCTGTTTTTTGCATCCTTTAAACTTAACGTGTTAATGCATACCTTGCTACCAAAGGGTGTGAAGCTGGCGAGTATATTCACGACACCCCTTCCCCGCTCGTGGTGGTATCTTATCGTGGGTGTACCCCCACCAGCCCAGTGGGATCACTGCAGAGAGGTAGTGGGATGAGAGGGATGAAGGAACGCTCCTCGCATAGCTAGAGCAACCCGAGACCAGGCTGGCGAACAAACATCGGATATGGTCGAGTTTGTTCTCCAAACAGCCTAAGTCAGGGGGCCTTAGTCTAGTGACGACCGACGCTTCATTCGGGCATGTTATTGGGAGATGAGAGGCCTGCTTGGTACGATCGCTCGGTTGCTAGTCAGATACGCTTAAAATAAAAAAAAGGGTCATTTCATCGTCATATCTGTATAGTTGGCACCTCTTCAACAAAAATAGGTCGTCTAAAATACATCAGTACGTCGAAATGCGACTTATCCGAAGGAATTAATATGTATACTTTTGTCAGAAATCCAATATATGCCATTGCCTTGTAAATATAATTTATCTTCAGGGTAATGTGTCAAGAGTTTTCATACATTTATCCCCTTACTACGTTTCTACCGTAATGTGAGAGTCAAAGTTTTGGCCATAGAAAAAAGAAATACATAATTAAATGTATTATTAATCTTTAGCATTGGTCAATCTAGTTCTCAATATTAATATTTCATAAACTATTTAGTCGCCTCAGTATTTTAACCATAATTTTCAAAGTGATTAAAATAATTTTGAAATGAAATTACTTGTTTATTGATATGGATAACTTTTCATGGAGTATGCATTTTAGTCGTTTTTGAAACACGGAAAATGAAGATTCTTTTTTGCACTTTGATATCAATGACAGATGGTACAGTACTGTTTTGTACCTATAACATATACTTTATAATATATAATTCGAGGTATTTTCGTATTTCATTGTACTTTGACATGTGTGAAGACACATATAGGGCCTATAGGTACGAAGTTTGAATGACATCACAAAGTCAGAATACGCTACCTGAATGTCATTTACACCAATCAACTAGACCAACTTTGGGGTGCACGAAGCTGATTTGCGCATGCTCGGAATCACGGAATAAAGCCTCTCCTATCTTGAGCAGAAAGCGAGCTGTACCGCACACGATGCGTAATACTCAGGTTAAGATCAATCTACTGTCATCACTATCGCAACAAATTTCGCTATTTTTGCAACGCCCACCACTCTCTCATGAAAACACACTGAGGAATTTCAAGACTAAAGAAAGACGAGGATCGGGAAAAAAAGTGGGAAGAAGAAGGAGGGACAATAGTGAAATGGTGGGCTGACTGGGGCGTTGAACCTGATCAACATTCCTAACTTAAATCGCGCCAAAGTTGCCGCTGAGTGAAATACTGAGCCCGCCAAAGCCTCCGTGCGCCATGTTGGTCGCCTGCAATAACACGAGAAAGAAAACAGTATCAATATCATGTCAAAAATTGGACTTGGGTTGGAGAAAAAGAAATAAACAGAATTTAGAGATGGAAAACAAGGCATGAGAAAGGCAAACAGGTGCAACAACAATTTTGATTGTTATGACATTTGTCTCTTTTTTCTTTCCTAGCTTAAGGTCGGTAAAGGACAGTGACACGATAATTGTACATGTTCGATGTTGTGCCTCAACTTAAATTTTCATTCGCTAAGATACAAAGTATGAAATAACTGTTATTGACTGGTTCCATTTCTGCTCCTTATTCGTTTGGATGCTGCATTATTTTTTCCCATTCCAACACGACTTTGTCTGCTGCTTCTCTCAACAAATTTTCGCTACCACCCCACCCCACCCTTTCTCCCTCTCTCTCTCTCTCTCTCTCTCTCTCTCTCTCTCTCTCTTTCTCTCTCTCTCTTTCTTTCTCTCTCTCTCTCCCTCTCTCTCTCTCTCTCTCTTTCCCCTCTCCCTCCGTCCTCAGTCTCCTTCTATACTGCGAGTGTTTTTTTTTTCTTTTTCTTTTCTCATGCAGTCAGTGAGATAAAATTACAATCATTCCTTCCTTGAAATTTGATCGATATGAATGTGAGGTGCTCGTATCAGCGGCGTCGTATCCAGGTCTTTTTTTTTACTGGAGGGGGAGGGGGAGGGGATTCTTCCCTGGACAGAAGACGGAATAAATCTGGGCAGCTCTGCGTGCCTCAAACCTACTGCGCTTGAATTGAGTTATATTTCCCGGGCCTTCAAACAGGGTTGAGATAGGGAGTATATATAGTTATATATATATATATATATATATATATATATATATATATATATATATATATATATATATGTATGTATATGTATATACTCCACTGACTTACAGCTCTATTTTGCTTTGGGAATACAATGTTTAAACTGGCAGACGATGTAGAGAGTGATATATGTCTCCTGATATGTAAAGAATGGAATAAGTTATCATGTTTCTACTTTAAAAATGCGCAGTAAATGCATAGGGACGTGTACTGCCGAGTTCATTCTGAATGTTGCCCATACTGCCGAGAGGTACAAATTGTAGACGTGCTTTCTATTCAACTAGATTATATTTAAAACTTTCATTTTTTTGATTTTCCTCTGTAGATACGTCCGAGAATGGCTTGGGTCGATGGTGGTAGCGAGGATTGTAGAGATGGACCCAGATAACCAGACATACTTCGTGCCCGAGTCTCGGCGGCCTTTTCTCACGAACGGGCCCTGTAACATTGTCGCGTTCAGCGGTCTGGTACCCATGTTATGCCAGGCTTATGATTCAGTGCTCGGGTGCTTCAAAGAGGACGGTCCACAAGGTAATACTGGCGTCTCTCCCTTTGGGGCGATCCGAAAGGGGCATTGGGGCAGTCCCCCTAATAGTTAAGGGCTTCATTGTAGATAAATGTATATCATCTCCCCATTGGCCAATCCTGGACCAGGAATCTCGGGAGGGGGGGGGCGTCTGAAAAATTTCAGAAGCAGACAAATTATATCATTCGAAATGTCAAGAGTGCTTTATAATGCTTGACTGGCATTCTAATTTGAATTGAATCGTATGATTATTATTATTTGATGACAAGAAAAGGATATTGAACACGAGAATTGAATGTGATAAATACATTCATTTTCAGTAAAGTCACATCTTATACACGGACAAGTGACAATTGTATGTCATTCGTTCTTGAAACGTTATTCAGTTTTTAGATACGGAGAGTCAAACAGAAAAACAATGTCACTATCATGACTATTTTGTAAAATTATATCATATAGACTGAAGCTTAGGTTTATCATGAGGTTATGATTTTGGGACTTTGTATTCTTCCTCAATAAATTGGGTACAGATCCATTAATATAATAAAGTTGTTTTGACTTTGCCATATTTGCTATTTAAAACAGCAATAGAGATAATTGCTAGCTTCGCTTTATTCCTAGTCTGATTTATTCCTTCGATATAGAGCAATATAATTTATGGATTTTTTTTTTTTTTTTTTTTTTTGATGCACTGCAGAATTACTCTTTCACTACATAATTTTTATTCCCGTTAATATTATAGAAACGACTCTAGGAGATAATCTGGTATCAAAGTATGCACGATATCAACACAAAGTATTATTCGTTTTTATACATTCATCAAAACTTTCTATATGATTTCCTTGCTCCAGACAAATATATTGATATTTCATGATGAAGAAATCACACTCCAGCAATATCATGTCTACATTTGTGATCTTTACAAGTTAGTAATGCCTTCTTGAAGAGCGGTAATTACAGCAAAATCGCACCATGTTTATTCTCGCTCATATCCTGTTATGGTGTATACACAAGGACAGTAAAATATGAGGTATTATGTGAAACTGATATCGCTGTAAAAAATTACCAATCGGTGTCTTCATTTTCAAAGTTCAAGGGCGTCAACCGCACCGAGGGAAGGAAATAAGTGCAAAATATATCAACTACAATATATATATATATATATATATATATATATATATATATATATATATATGTATATATTGTTCAAGAAAAAATTATGGCAGGCAGGTATGATTATGAATGACGCAAAACACGCGCAACCAATTAGTTTTTATAGCCCCATCAGACATTTATTTATCTACCAAAGAATCCGCCAATTCAACGTATTTCCCTAATTGTATTAAAGCTTCACGTCACTAAAGGTCGCATTACGACCTGTATGCAAGGTGGCCATGAAGCCAGTATATTTAATACGCTGCTTTGGTTTTGATTCGTTTAGGGGGAGCATTTCATCAAGCGTTTTGTCAGCGATTTTTACTGACAAATTTGCTCTCAGCCAATCAGATGCAAGGATTTCAGTAGCTTATAACAGTTGTCGGTAAAAATGTCTGACAAAACAGCTTGATGAAACGCTCCCCAGTTCTCGGTTATTTTTTAATCATGCTTCGTAGGTGCCACGTCACTATTTTATTGACGATATCTTAGGAAGGGATTTTTTACATTTCAGATTTATTTTCGTTTTCTTGATCAAGGACACTCCTTTTCCAATGATGTTATAAAAACCTATGATAAAAACCAATAATCCTTCAAAACAAATATTTATCCTCAAAGACTTTGATAAACAAACGCTTTTTGCAATTATTAATTCGAAGATTTTTTTTTTCCTACTACTAGGACGGTGAATTGCTCTCGCATATATACATGCACGTATGTCATAATCTAAACCTCTGAAAACCTCTCTGCCGTATCAGGACTTCTGTAGCAAATTTAACTTTCGATTTTATTTTGATTAGCTAACAGCAAATGAGTTAAGTACATTTTACTAAATTGATATACATGTACATCTAAAAGAAACACACTGGCTAGTAAATGGGGCCAGGTAAACATGACCTCGCCGAGCCTGACAATATATTTTGCTAATTAAACATTAAATATAACAATTAATTTAATCATTTCATTCAAAAGCAACAATTTGAACACTTTTTCACAAAAAGTACGAGCTTAGTAATAATGTCAAATATATATTTTTGTAAATATCTCTTTTTTTTTAAGTGGAAATTCTGCACGCGATACCCACTTACTTCACCTGGGTCGAGTTTGGCAAATGTAAATTAATGCATTGCCAAAGGATGTTAGTGGTGTGCATTGGATTCGAACCCCCATACCTTGTTATCAAAAGCCCGATGACTTAAGGCCACCGCACACCTTACGAGCGGTCTGCGATCCGATTTCAGAAGAAAATGCAATATCATTTGACAAATCATTTAAAAACGAAAAATATATTTCGTTTTTAAAATAATATATTTTTGATTGAGGGTCTGAATAGTCATACAGATAGTAAAATCGATAATACGGCCTTTGCCGAGTTTTCTAGTCTGTGGAATGGCCAAATCGGCTCCGAGTCGTAGTGACGTCACAAAAGTCGTACGACTGCCTACGATTTGAAACTAATTTTGCCCTTATTCCCTGTAGAAAGCTGACAACTCACCAAAATCCTATGTTTAGTATTCATATTACTTTTCAGAACCTGAATAGGGTAGATTTCATTTTGTCAAAATGCCAATATTCATTGCCATAGCCATTTATTTCACAAATCGGATCGCAGACGGATCGTAAGGTGTGCGGTGGCCTTTATCCACTGGAGAACAACACCTCTACTTCACTAATCTCTTCTGCTCTTTTTACTTTCTTTTGCAGGAGTACCTTATTCGCAGTATCCGAGGTTTCATCGTTTCATGGATCATATGTCAAGAACGATGCATGATAATAGTCTCATTCAGGACATGATTCCTTCAATCACAGGGCTCGTCGATATGCTCGGTAAGAATGTAATTCGTGCATGGCAATGATTTATTTATTTCATATAAATGCAAAAGTGTACAGATACATCGGGCAAACAATGCATTATGACAATTCAAAACTGGGCATAGAATAGCATTTGCTCGGTAAGCATAGCACTGATGATTTATTTATTTATTTATTTATTTGTTTATTTATTTATTTAACTGTTCATCATATTAAATTTCTATTTGTTTATTAATTTATCCACGTATTTATCTTTTTATCTATCTACAGTATGTGTTTATTTATTCATTCATTTATTTATTCACTCATATATTTATTCATTTGTTTAATTGATTCCCTTTCATAATGGCCTGTTAAGGACCAAAAATGATGGTCTATTCCACAGCTCTGCAAAATTAAAGTATTTACAATTAATATATCAGACACACGTCGTATTATCAAAATTAAAACTGTAATAGAGAAGCATTAGAAGATTCAAGACTACAAGGTGGTCGATATTTCTATGAAGTTCTTTTTCTAATAAACTGGATAAATGGGATTTAACTTTTTATTACAATCAAGGGTACACAAAAGAACAATCGATAATTTTGTACAAAGTATATTCCAAGAATAATGAAAATAATAAATATTTTATTTTGTTTTAATTGTAAATACCACAAGCAGTGCTCCTAAGGAATTTAACTGAATTATGTATTTATATTTTGGAGCAAAGCGCCATGAGCGCCTGGGTTGGCGGATACCTGGGCAATAGCAGACTTCATTATTATTATTAACAAGAAAGAAAGAAATACATGACATTGAGCTATTCTTGTATTTGACTTTTATGACTTTATTTGTCTGATGCTTATCCTTATAAACATATATCCCTCTCCCACTCATTTTTCCTCGTCGTTATCCATTCCATTGCCAGGATGACTTTACATGTAGCTATTTCTGGATATTTATCAATACGCTCCTACAAGTCTCCTTTGAAAAAAGTGACATTGAGAGAATAAACGCTTCAAGTCATTGAATAGAGAAAGACGCTAACAAGCTTAACAAGCTAACAATAAGAAGATCATGAATAAAATGATATAATCCCATATAATAAATTCTGCGTAGGTGTAAGATCGTATGGAGGAACAAGACCACGATCGGAAGGATTGAGAGTGGCACGAGCGGCATGTCGCATCTGTAGTTAAGTTAGCTCAGCAGGTATCATTGTTAATGTGAGGATATGGGATGAATGCCCTCCAACTTGAAAGCTGCTTCCATAGGCCTGTTCGCACTTTCAAGTAATTTTAATCGTTACGAGCCTTTGGACATGATCCACATTAGGATTCTGGTTGGGGTTGACGTTCCTCTCCTCCCCGTGTCATACCCAACCCCATTTCCATCATAAATTTATATCGGCTTTGCCCTTTCTTATCTTGTTGTTTAGTAAGAAGTTTGGTGTTATGATGATCCTAGAAAAAAAATGCATGTGCATTGAAAATGAAATGCCATAGACATCGCTATTTAAATACACCAATATATTTCAGGAAGGACTTCCTTGCAAATACATTGTTGTTTAAGAATACGCTAGCGCTAAATCAAGTCTCCGTCTCATCCATAATCATATTCCTCAAAATCATCATACCGATCCTTCACCCATATCAATCATCAATATCGTATTAAGACTAAACATACTCCGAAGGAATAACAACATAATGAACGCGGTTGATTAGCGGTGCAAAAACATGGTCTCGTCAATGAATTTGCATTGAAGGGAAAGCGGAAATAACTCGACAAAGGTGTTGCTCAACCAAAACAGCTCACGCTGTGTGAACAGCAAGTCCATCCTCTAATAGTATCTTGTCTTCAAGAATACATCTGAAAATTGATACCACCATCGTATTGCATTGGCATCTGCTCCTGGGGCGTCAGTCACTACCCGACTCATGATGATGATGTAGTTGGCAACGGTCCAATGGTGTCTAATCCCGATTCTTGGTATGCGCGTAAGCTGCAGACATTACTAACAAGTGTCAATGTTATTCATTACGACAGTAATGAGAATGATGATGGTGGTGTCTGCGATGGTGACGAAGATAAAGGTGGTGTTTGCAGCGGTGGTAGTGGTGGCAGCAATGGTGGTAGGGGCAACAGTGGTGGATGATGTTGGTATAATAGCGATGGTGGTGGCGTCAGTGGTGGTGGCGTCAGTGGTGGTGGTGGTGGTGGTGGTGATGGTAATGGTGGTTTTGGTTGTGGTTACCGCGGTAGTTGTGGTAGTGGTGATAGCGGTAGAGGTGGTGGTGGAGGCAGCGGTAGTGATTGTGGCAGTGGTAGAGTTAGTGGTAGAGGTTTTGGAGATGGTGTTGATGATGGAGTAGTGGGGGGGGGGGGGTTGTCGTAAAAGGGAATGGAAGTAGGAAGGCAATGTACAAGAAATTAATGGTAGGTCCTGGTCGATTTCACAAGCCAGATGAGTGCATATTTCTTCTTCTTTTTCTTCATATACGTTAAGTCTTAATCTGGAACGCCATCATTTTCACTGTATAATCAAGAAACCATATATGACAGGCTTAGTAATGCCTACATTTCAGAATTTGATAAGAAAGTGAGCTTTCGGATGCAATCATCACCAGGATGACGAAACATTTCTGCAAATATTTACCATCTTTCGTTGCCAAAGTCTTTATGCATTTAAACAACTTTGTATTTCTCAGAAAATTCACAAGATATTGCTGTCGCTGGTGAATTTTTTTTTTTGTAGACAGTGCATCCAGATTATAATAACCGTATTCACCAGACTGTTCAAACTCCGGATGACATAGTGGAAAATTAATTATACCTTACAAGGGAAACACAAACACTCTAGTCTCTAGTCACTGATGTGCGCCTTAGTCAAGGTATCTCCACATGCCTGCTGAGCGCCTGAAAGAGTAGCAGGTGGAATGGAAAGAGAGGATTTTCTGGTTCCAAACATTTTCAACAGAACGAAATGCTCAATTTCGTATTATAAAGCAACAAAAAAAGAGAAGAGAACACTTATTCTTGAATACTCAGTGCTACTATCATCTAATAAAGTGTAGAACGTTGCCGATCATCTACTAAGTTAGAATAGAAAGACATTTTTAAATCAGTAGAGCTGGTATTAATTTTTTTTTCTGCATTCACCTGTCTTCTCGGGCTCGGTAGAAGACGAAGAGTCAGGCAAATATCATATTCATTCAAACCTTACTGCAAGCGTAACTTAAAAAACAGCATTATGAATATTTCATAATGGTTAGCCTAAAATGAATAAAATAAAGAGTCTTACATAAAGAAGAATCATTTTTGTTCGGTGCACATTCATTATTTCGATGATTTTTCATCTCTCTCTCTATCTATCTATCTGCCTCTGTCTGCAGAATCTAACGTATCAGTGTTGGATCTTGGATGTGGTCAAGGTCATGCTACGATGCTGATGGCACAGCGCTTCCCTGGATGCACATTCTATGGTCTTGACATCTCTCAGAAAGCCATCGCAGAGGCCCGGGCCGAGGCAGCGCGACTCAGCCTCACCAACTGCAAGTTCATGGTTCAAGACGTAGCCACGCTCCCGCACACCTGGACCAACACATTCCACCTCGTCACTTTCTTCGACGCGTTCCACGACATGGCCGACCCTGAGGGCGTTCTCCGCGAGACGAGACGGGTTATGGTGGACGGTGGTCTCTTACTCATGATGGAAGTCAACGTTCACAGCTCGCCCCACAAAAACGTGGGGAATCCCCGCGCCATCGATGGTTACGTCATCAGTATGCTTCATTGCACGCCGGTGTCCATGTACTTCGGAGGGCCAGGCCTTGGCACGATGTGGGGAAAAGAGAACGCTTCTGAAATGCTCAAGAAACATGGGTTTGGAGACATCACCATGAAGCCGTCGAAAGACAGGTTCAATGTCCTCATCACGGGGAAAAAGAAGACGGACTAGGTTCCTTTACTCTTAGCAGAGTATTTACTCAATGCCCCAAACATTCAGGGGAGCTCATTCGAAATTCTTGATGGTGTTTAGATTTGGAATTTAAAAAAAAACGTTTTGTAAAAGTGCTTCTCTAGATTATCAAGAAGCACTTCATATTCAATACCACGTAAGTGACGTATTATGTGTTCAACGGAATCATGAATATCTGTCATTATTACTTCGATAAACCGGTACCCTCTCTTACGTTTAATTGGATGTGCATAATGAAAAAAAATATCTTACTTTGCTCCGTAACAATTTTTTTTTTCTCCAAAAGCCAGTTTGGATCTTTCCTTCCAGCCAGTGTATTTATTCGAATTATCATCAAAATGTCATCAAAACAAAACAAATAAATTATTCAAAGATAGATCAGCTTAGGTCAAATGTTATGAGGTTAAATACGATGACGCCATTCATAAATATGTATTTGTAAGTGTCAGAAAAGGGGGAAATATGTTACTGAAAAGTGAACAAAATAATCTGTTAGATACGAGGGGGGTTACGTTATTACCGAAAACATCTCCAGAATTTTGAAAGCATACTACTAATGAGTGCTATGAATGATACCCGTACATGAAAACAAGCTATCCGAATCTAAATCTCTTATGCCATTCAACAATAAGCGCAAAGAAAACAAACAAAAACAAAAAAACAGAAACGAAAGCGGTAGTATACAGTGTATAAAAGCTATAAACAGAAGCTGATTTTACATAGGAGGTGAATATGCATTAAAATAATTTATTTAATGGTAAAATTAATAGATCATATTTTTTATATTAAAAAAAAATTGTAAATATGTTTTGAAATAGACATGCCATTTTGCCATTTTTGTTTGTGTATCAAATTTGTATTTTTGTTGTATTTAACCAAATTATTGTATCATTATTTAGAGTATGAAGTTGTAAAAATGTGCTTAGTTGAGTTTTGATGACCACAGGAGTATTTTGGTACCCGTGATCTGTGAATTGATTTCTTTTTTCTTCCTTTTGTTGAAAGCTGGAATGTAATTTATGACTTACCTTTGACAGTTTGAATTCATTATAGGTTGGTGTTTGAGCTACTCCAGCATGTGAATCGCATTTATTCATACATGCCGCTATTGTTCTGTACATTAGTCAATGAAGGACAACTTTAGTCAAAGTGGTATTCATGAGTTGTACCTTGCTTGTATTATCATGATTACGATACACATTATGCTTCTTCTAAATTGTACATAGTAAAGTATGTAAATATCTGAATAGATATTGGCCACTGATGCGTGCTCGAAGATGGTTTCAATAGATGGCAACCATGCAAATAGACCGCAGCTAGGTGATAGCTAAAGAAAAGTATCTTTCATTTATACTGTTGATGTGAGTGCTATTTACATGACAACGCAACCCCACCTCATTGCATATATTTCTATGCTTGTTTTGATAATCTATTTATTCTGCTATGTAACATTGTTTGACAATAACATTTTGTGGAAAGCGGGCAGAGTTGCATCTATGGTATTTAAGAGACGGAAACCGCGCATGCTTATTCGAAAATATGAACATGAAGAACATTGCCCTCTGTTTATAGGGGAAAATGCAAGCCACCCTAAAATTTCAATTACCAAGATCATAACGCAACCGTGAATCATTCCTCTTTAAAAGGTACAACCATGGAAATATTTTTGTTTCTATTCTTTTTTTCGGAGGATGAATGTCTTTCGGGGTATCGCTATACTTTCCTAAATAGGGGATGAAGGACCAAATTTGTCAAGTCGTAAGGCGAAAATTTTTCCAATAAGCAAAAACAAAGGCCTCAGAATTTTACATGTGCTGTTGACACTAAAAAGAGAATGGTCCTTGGTAAATATTTTTTTTAACTGGTCATATAGTTTGCAAGATGAATTATAAAGACCAAAGAGGGTCATATTTTATGCAATTTGCAAGAAGAATCTCTACAAACTCAACATTTTCCGACAGGAGGTTTTTAGTGGGCTGGTGTCACCCCCTCGCCCTCCCCCTATAGCCCATGATATTAACAATGGAAAAAATGTAACTATGCCGTGACGCGTGTATGCCATTTTCATCCCTTTTTTTCTGCCCCATGCTTTTTGAGCATCGTCGTTTTCATACTTTCATTTCCTAAAAATCTTTTTAATCTCCCTTTCTATTCAGATCCATTCTGTCTCTTAATTTGTTGTTAATTGTTCCGGAAAAATTCATAAATTCCCGTTCCTTGTGGTGATTGTGGTAATTAATCGGTGTAAATACCTCAATTTTGCATGGTTTTATTGATAGTTTCGATTGATCCCGTATTGCTGGTTTAGACTTTATTATCAAAAGTGTGAAAACTCAATTATTAGAATCGGAAATGTAGGAGTATTTTGTGAGTTGACCACCACAACGATACAAATGAAGATTCACCTGCATGCTTTGTGATTTGTTTTGACTTATTGATTGATTTTGAAATCATTTGCAGTATTTTATCGTGTATAAGAAGTGATCAATATATTTTAACTATTTGTATTCATTGTACGAGCATGCCAGTAAGGTGTACATAATTATTAACCAAACTCTGTGACTGAAAAAATCATAGTATTGTTGCGTTTATCTGTGTATGCCAAAAATTATCTGATTTAATCAAGTTTGTTCATCTTCAACTAAAAAAAAAAAAAATGTATGATATGTGTCCATTTATTCACTGCAGATCATGTCGTCGAATTATGTGTTGATGGAGGCATTTGCTTATTGACATTGAAGCATTGATTTACGAGACAGTTTTCAAAATATTCAAATGTACATTGTATTCATCTCAAGATAGGCTGAATTATTAATCAATTAAGGCCGATTAAATTGAGGCATCATGATATTTTCGAAGATTTTCAAAATACCCAAAACCCCTCGTAAAAATGGGGGATTTTTTTTTTTTTTTTTTTTTTTTTTTTAGGGGTGGGGGCTTTAATATGATAATCTTAGTTTATGATTTCATTCCACAATTATATACCTCTTTGGGTTATTCTTTCATATACATGGCAAAATTATATTGATTGAAAAATCGAAATCGTAATGTATACATTATTAACTAACAACTGTTTATTGTCAATCTCTTATATGAATTCGTTTAATATGATGTATGTGTAACGGAGATTAGTTAGTTTTGATGATTCCAAAATCATAAAAAATAAAGCTCTTTTAAACGTGAATAATTCAACTCAAGCTCAAACCCAATATCTTAAAGGCGCTTCGTGCTTGATTCTGTTGGATATCCCCCCCAAAATATTCCTCTTTTTCAGACATAGGGTTCTTCATCCAGTTTATATTGTCTCAATGTATCATTGGATTGTTTTGAAGGGTATAAAACGAGAATGGGCAGTTAAGATCAATGCAAGTACTCAAACGGAACAATATTTTGAAGAATATAGTTAAGCCCCTTCTTTTCTAATTTTTATCTTGGTATGATTATATATGGAAATAGCAAGATGATACTCCATCTCGTTACTAATCTATATGAGCACTGCTCTTGGCTCATGTCGGAGAGTTCCTGTGTTCGATCCTTGCTCAGTACTGACATACTTGGATAAAAGGTTTTTAGCTAACTTTGTCCCTCTCGACACAGGTGTATTGGTGGAAACGTGGCAATGCTTAGGTAGTAATCACTGCAGCGCCATCATGAAGAGCGGTGTTAACCCGTTGACTACTGAATTACCTTATTCCCATTGGCTCAATACAAGAACCATCCGGCTCCCGTACCCAATGGGTTAATACTGATGAGGCTATCCTTGGTAAATAAGACAATGTTATTAACCTTTTTATCACATACGCCATATGAATAACCAGAATACAGCATTGAAAGAGCTCAGTCCCTTTAAATTACAGCAAAGAAATACTCTTTCTATTTTGGAATCTTCATTGAAACTGCAGACAGGAGTAGTGTTGCATTATTAGAGTAACTGATCATGTAGCGGCTTTACATCAACCAGAAGGTCATCGATAGTATTTATTTTTATTTTTAAATCAGGATGAAGGTGAAGATGGTTAGTTATCATTGGCCAAACAAGAATGGAGGGTTCGGACCATCTAAGGACATTCCCACCTTTTCCATTATCTTACGCGGTCAAGACAAAGAGTCATTATATATTTCAATTTTTTTTTTTTTTTTGTAAATATGTATAACGCACTGTTGCATTTGGCACAAACCATTTAGCAGACGTCTATTATTCATGTATAGCACCTACCGATGCTTGTTACATACAAATTGCATTAAAACTATTTTAATCAAACTACTTTTATTGGTATTTTGTGTCTTTTCACTCTGACTGAGATTGGGTGCGCTTCTTCGCAGGTACCGTTTTAAATGTTTGCTACGATCTACTTATGATTAAAAGCACCCCGAAAAATCCCCTCATCTCTGATGAACTTTCAATACCCATTGAAAGAGAGAATGAGTGGTTTGAGGAAGGAATTTCTGAAGGGCGTTGATACTCTAGCCGTTGTGATGACTTAAGAAATAATAACGCTCATCAACAAAATGATTTTGTTATTCTTGCATGGAATGGGGAGTTGTAGCAAAAAACAAACCTGAGGAAAACAAATGTGAAGAAAACAAAATGTCGAATCAATCAACCTTGGCTACCACTCTCCCATTCAATAAAAGGATACACAGTGATATTTTCTGACATTTTGAAGACAATGAAGCCGAGGTAGCCCTGCAGTATAGGTCAGACACGTAGGCCCACGTGTATATAGGTGAGGGGTCGCAGTTTAAATCATTGGAAACTGAGAAGGAAAAAAAGTGTGACATTCGGTCGATTTTAGCCAGCTTTTATGATCGATTGGCATTGAACAAGCAAGGACCTTCAATATAGAATGGATTTAACCTTTAGGGAATTGAACTGCCTATCAAAAGGAGAAAGGAACACGTGCAGGATTAATTCTTATATACTTACATGTACAAATAAAAGAAGACATATATTATCAAATATCTCTCTTTTTGAAGTAGAAGTTGCGTTTTTTTGTTTTCTTTTAATTTACCTGCATTGACATGTTTATGCTCGATATTTGTTTCACTATAAAGAAGACAGATACAAAAAAATAATATGACCGATATTGTCAGGATGTTTTTAAGACGTCGAAGTAACAGCTTTGCATGCTTGGACGAAAATATACAACATACAACATAAATATACGGAAGAACACGTACATATTATGAGAAAAAGAGATAGTCATGGGAAGCGATTGGTTAAAAGACGGAAAAGTAGAGAAAGATGGAAAGATGGAAAGATAGACGGGGAGGGGGAGAGAGAGAGAGAGAGATACAGAGAGATACAGAGGGAGATAGAGACAAAGAAAAACGAAAGAAGTGGAAGAGGTAGTGAAAGGGAGAGAGAGGGGAAGAGAGGGAGAGAATGATATATCATTAAGATAAGAGATATGATAAAAATTATGATATGAATAAGCTATTGATCATTGTATATGGAGACAGTGACGGTGTTACTATACAGCTAGTCAGAGAGCCCAATGCCAAGGATACTTTCTAGGAACTTCAAGGTAGTGCAGGCTGTTATTGATCCCGAACATAAGACAATGACTCCCTATGCACAGAATAGTAAATACGCCAAGTTTTGCTAGAACATGGACAAAATAGTAAAGTTGGGAGCAGGTTGTTCACTAATGGTTTGGAAAGGGAACAGGGTGACTAAAGGGTTAATCACAAGAGGGTTTATAACTTGATTTTATGGTGTAAATCTTATTAATGGTTCATGTATGTCAAACAAAATATTACTCTCTATCACCTCTTCTCTCTCTCTCTCTCTTTCTCTCTCTCTCTCGTTATCTAAATAAATTGAGACGAAAATGAGTGATTCAGTAGTTTGAATTGTAATTACATTCTAAGTAAATTACACATTTCTTTATTTTTTAAACAACAGTTTTAACAAGGCTTTTTCATGTATTGGATTTTCATGAATAGGCTTACAATCGATTTAATTCGTTTCCTTAATTTACCTATTTCTATTTATACATCAAAGTTATGCTAAGTCATAAACCTTAACATCACAATCAATTATATCGGAAGGTAAGACCTGGGGGTTACAGTGATTCAGTTCGCTTTTCCCCTCCCAGACACAATGTGTCACATGCCATGTGACGCAAAATACAAAATGATAATAATAATAATAATAAATATTTAAAAAATATTAAAACATTTTTTTTAAATAATATTAATAATGATAATGATGATAAATAATAATAGAAATAATAATCATAATAATAATAATAATTATAATAATAATAATAATAACAATAATAATAATAATGATAATTATAATAATAATAATGATAATTATAATAATAATAATAATAATAATAATAATAATAATAACAATAATGATAATAATAATAATAATAATAATAGTAATAATAATAAATGCCCTTCATGATTTCCACGGATAATTTCAACAGATTATATGCTTTGAAAGTCAGAATGATGATCCCTAATTCATAACTTATCAAAGTTGTGGAAAATTTTAGACATTCAAACGCGAGAAGGTGATTTCCATAGATAAGTTTGTATGGAACGAGAAGGAACCTCAGCGTTCAGGTATCCAACATCCGGGTCATAGATGTGAAGAGGAAACGTGAACTCCTTCCTGCGCTCAGAAACAAAGATATAATTGTAAAAGAAGCATTTAGAAATTTGAAAAAACAAAGAATTATGAAATAATATTAATGATTGGAGCTATTGTAATTCCCAACTGATGGATAGATGACGGACAGAAAACAATATTGAAACATTAAAAAAATGAGAAAAAAGATTGGAGAATCAATGTTCAACCGTTACGATAAAAAGTGACGAGTATACAAAGTCATTACGATTGCGTTTTTTGCAATTAGATTATTGCATTGAAATTAATATCGAATAGTTACCCCAAAATTGAGGTGTCGTAGTCGAGTGGTTAAAAACATGTCACTTGACTGGAAATGCGCAGATCGTGGGTGCGATCCCTGGGGAGCGTTTCATGAAAGGAAGTTGTCAACTGTTATAAGCTACTGAAATCCTTGCATCTGATTGGCTGAGAGCAAATTTGTCGGATAAAATATCTGACAAGTCCTATCATGAAACGCCCCCCCGGGACGGGACATATGCCCTTGAGCAAGGCATTTTATCTACAATGCTCTTTTATCATGTTTGTCGTATATTGAATAAATGGTGGTTGGCATATTAATACGTGTGTGAGTATAATTTTTTTTTTTCTTTTTTTTATGAATCAAATACGTAACTTTTACCCATGACGATAGAGATAATCATAATAATTATGATAATAATGATTGCTGACGACAAACGTATAATGCCATCAAAGCAAAGGTAATAAAACAAATAATTTCATGATGAAAAAACTAGAAGAAGAAAGAATAACTAAAAAGTGATTGTATGGTTATACCTATTCAAGACGACGAGTGCCATATTACCATCCGGCAGTCTGAAGGCTAGATGTTCAACCAGCTTATCGCGATCGCTCGATGACCCCACCCTCACTGATCCTGGGGCGATAAATTTACTGGTTATAGAAGGGAAAAAGAATGCATGTAAAATGAACTGCCAACGACAGCCGCATCTGCTAATGGATAGTTTAATATTTGGGGTTACATAATCGTTTGTTTTGATTTATCTCATTTATTTCCATTTCAAATTTTAAAAAACAGTTTCGGGTGTATCTTGTTTAGTCTTGTTTTGTTTGTATTGTACCATGTCATGCTTGCTGATATTCTTTATTTTCACTTTCGTATGTAATTAAGTTCGCTTAATATGCAATACAGGGATCTCTCGCAAAACAGTTTTATGTAGGCCTGATAGAGAATCACTCCTTTATAAGGAATAAAATATTCATTAAATGATAAACAATATCCAGATTTTTTCTTTAAAAAGGCTGTAGGACAATTATACAGAAGGGCCATGCTATGCCTCAATCATTTCACAAAATTTGTTTTTATCATTTGATTTTTTTTTTCTACGCGAAAGCACCTTACCTGAAGTGGCCGAGGTGATAGTACATAGGCTGCTTGTAGAACACATCTTCTTCAGCGTTGACAATGATTGGACTGTCAACATAGTTCTCTACCCAGTTTGGTCCTCCGATCATGTTTAGAGCCATGTTCCAGTCGATCCATCCACCGACCCAGTTACTCAGGTCCTAGGAGATGGGTAATCAAGAATATCATGTAGAATCCGTAAAAAGAGACAGTTGCGACAAGGCAAATAAACCAAGTTAAATCCATCATCTAACCAAGTTTCTGGATACCAAAACAACATATTCTACCTGATTAACTGTTTGCAAGGACATTAAACAATCGTCGAAAATGATGTCTCTGCACCATAGACCACACTTTATATGAAAACGTTTTTGACAGGTATACGAGGGAGCGAAGCAAGTGAGCAAAATTTTGATAACTTATTATAATCAAATTGAAATGTCATCAAAACTATACAATATAAAATTTTGAAAGTGTATGAATAAACCACCTTACTTTTCGGATAGAAGGTGGCAGCTGTTTGCATATGAGGTGGAGATTTCGCGAATATCATACTATCTATTCTCAGAGGGGGGGGGGGGGCAACACCCTTAGCCCTTAGCCCCATCTCATACACCTATGGGTGTAAGGGCTAAAACGAAAAGGTTAGACCTAGATCCGTGTTGATTACGATGATGTTTGAGTTCCAAAAGATGTAATACAAACCTCAATGATATCATGGCTGTAAGATTCACCCCTCTCCCAGCTACCAAGGATTACTTTCTCCTCCCACATCAAGTACCCCTCGCATGCCTCTGTATTGATCATGAAGTAGTCCGGGTAGGCGTGGTGTGTCGCGTTCAGTCGACTCCCGTCCATGATGAAGTCCATGTACCAATGGAGGCCGATGCCTGAGACGTACTGAGATGCCATCGGGTCTTCAATAACCTGACACACACAAAAAAAAGGAATTATTAATATGGTCAAGCAGATTGTCAGCATGGCACTACAGGGTATTGACTGGACGACACCCATATTTGATTGGAATGATTTCCAAGATAATTTCAGATCAATGCAAAGACTCTCTAACTGAAGGAATTTCTCCACTTCTTGATCTGCTTCGTACTAATTTTTTTGAAGTCCTGATTCATTTCAAACTTTTCAGGCAGTTCGAACTCATGACTGAGACTTGAACAGTCATGAAGATAGTTCAATTCACATAACAGTATATCGGTACCTTAAAAATAAAGGAGATAACGTACAAATCTAGTAAACCTTCATCAGTACGGTCAGTTTGGCTTACCACTTCAGCCCACTCAGGAAGATGGATCCTCTGATCATCCATGATGACGATCTTGATATCCTTATGGCCTCGGTTGTGCAAGGTAGGACCCATATCGAGCTTGATGAAGTCCCTCTGGAGTTCAGGGTTGAAGTACATGCACTGCCAGGCCCAGTCCGGGAAAAGACCTGCGGTGGGTTCGTTGCCTCCCGTTAAGCCCCAGAAAAACACATCATATGCACTGTAGGCTTCTAGGAATCTGTAAAGAATCCAGACATCAACACAACAGCCATATTCAGCTGAAAAAATGGAACTTAAGTGATCTCATGAGGTGATGGATTTCATTGATTTTTGTTTTATTTAAAGACACCAGCACTCGTAATCACACAAAACCATTACCATATAACTGTTTGTTTGAAGTTTAAACCCTATCCCCTTCAGATTGGCCCAAAATTGGTATGTGGGGTAATCGACTCTTCCAAGGCTGAAATTTTCCGTTTTAGCCCGGAAGAAGATACTACCGACTGTGTGTACAGTACACATACAGATCCTGTGTTCATAATTCGCGCGAAGTGTATGACCGAAAGTTTAACATGAACAGAGAGGTCATCCTTAACCACAAGCTTGCGAAACTTAAAGGGCCAGTCTAATGAGAACTCACGGGGAAATGAAATCGTGCGGAAATTGCAAAAGGCTCGTTTACTTGTACACATAACACGCCCGTTGTGCGAGGCCGTCGGACTAAATGCCATAAATGATCGGACGGTACGAAGTTGACCGAACTGGAGCTAAGCGAATGCTTCGGCCTAGGCCCTTAGTCTTGTAACTGGTCGTAACCTCGTTTACCCAAACAAGTTTAGTGTAATGCTGAAATATTTCCAAATACAAAACACGGTTTACTTCTGGTTGATTAGTCTAGACATCGCTTCTGCACTACCCTGCCGCGACGCGTTGTCGCCACGATTACGTAACTACCCCCAGGCTCTACCAGAGAGCTGGCTCTATAATTACTTTTCCATATGGTTGATTACTTTCCCATCGCGCGAAATTTAAAGCACAAGCCAGTCTTCACCGAACTATCTCAGAGGTGATCCAATATGAATCACATGTTTTAGCACGTGTGATGAAAGTCCTTGCATCGAAAGTGACACCAAGGAGTTATCACAGTTCTGTGATAACTCCTTGGTGACACGAAGCTCCGAGTATATTTTCCTCTCTCATCGGAAATCGCCCATGAAGGCCCACCAAAGTATCCCTTTAAAGTTTATTCAGTTCACATGGACCAAAACTGCGACGGAGGACCCCCCCCCCCCCCCCCCCCCCCCCCCGCTGCTCCCGGTTTCGGTCTTAACCACGAGCTCGTTTGTGGTTCTAGAACTTCGAAACTACAAGTCCGTTCATACGGTCTGACACTACAAGATAACTACAAGTTAACTTAAAGTTTTGAAACTACAAGCGAAACTTAAAGTTTAGCTCCCATCGTGTGAACGTAACTGATGAAACAATAGAAACTGTCAGTAAATAAAACCAATATTAGAACTATAATAAAATACTTAAAATACAGTTCAACCACATTTTAGCTTACTTGGAAAGATAAAGGGCCCATGTTTTGTAGTAAGGCCCACCAGGCATTCCCATGAGGCGACCACCTCCTTTCATAGCACCGTTTGTCTTCATCCAACCTGGGGCAGACCAGGCACTACCCAACAACTTGATGGGTCTAGAACTCATTTCTGATGCTCGCTTGATCATCGGGATCTGAAGCAAATTTGTGGCAGTTTACAAAATGGAGTTAAAGTCTTTTTAGCGATTCATCATACAATTGTGATTTTTTTTTTCTTCTTCTTCTTCTTCTTATTCTTCTTCGTCTTTCTTTCTATTCTTTTCATTGAATATACATGTATATTCACCATGCCTTTATTACGCTACTCTTGATGACAAAAATATATTGGATTCCTAATAATATGTAATTCATAGCAAAAAGTAGTTAAATGAGACTATAGGAAAATTTGCAATGTGTGGTTAAGGAATCTATGAAATGTGATTAAAAATTTAAAGGCAGTATTATTTTACCAATTACTATCAACAAGTTTATGAATAGTATAGCAAGTTTCTTAGTTTTAGATAATGGTGAACTGACCTTATAGTCGATGTCTTCAAATGCGAGCTGAAAATCCTCGAGGTAGAAGTCGTTCGGTGTTTCGGCGTACGAATATTCTCTGGTTGAAAAATCACAGCTCGCGATCGGTACACGACCAAAGGTGTATTCAATTCCTATGTCATAATCAGATAAGAATAAATATGTCCCTATAGGTAGGTGATGGGGAATAAGTTATTTTACGTAGTATACTAAAATTTGATGGATGGCGAAATGGCCATGAGGACTGCATACATACAAACACATAACTATTCTCCAAAATAAACGCAGAAAACGTTTCTTGTATTTTAACAAGTTCTTATTGGTCAATCAGTATAGCGTCATAACACCTATAGTCTCAACTTCCATGACTTCTATGAAACTCAAAACAGTGAAAAATAGCAAATCTTAAAGTGACAGTAAATTGAAGCTCCTAATGGCGCCATCTTTCAACAGGATTTGAAAAGTATCTGTGCCTCTAATTTTCCCATCATGCCCCATTCTAGTTTGTAGAAGCTTGGAATGTATCTGTGGGCAATTTTCCACATGTTGCAACATCAAAAATAATAGTTTGAATATAAAAGGTGCATGTTTTCCAAACAGTTGTTTGTCGAAATTCAAAATAAAATGCAATTAATTTTCAAATTATGATCTCAATTTAGCCGTTACTGTAAGGTGGCGCTGTTCAAGTTTTGCCAGTTTAATGCCATTTTAAACTAATCATTCCTATCGTGCAATCATACATGTAATCTCGCTAATGTAATCTGCATCAGATCATTGATAATAAACTTTATGAAATGACCAGCGGTTCATTTTATCCGTTATAGAATCATTGTATTAGGTGAGTTGTTTTTGTCAACACTATTGAATTCATACCATCGTTAGAGAAGTACGCCCTCAGTAGCTTCTCCTGTGTCGCAGATGATAAGTTGTAGAGATTGAGTGCCGCTGCGTCTGAGAATGACCCGCCAAAACCAAGGATTGTTTGATACTCTTCAGATCGATCAACTCTGATAGTGATGCTTGTATCTGGGACTAAAAATTAGAATCATTGGTGATGATTATTCGGCACTAAATAGGAAGCTTACATATTTTAGACCTGATTCATATTAATAAGTGTTCTTCATTAATAAATAAACGATATCGGCGACCCACGTCCTCTTTCGTTCTTTTGTGTTGTAAATGCAAGAAATGCCGGTAGAATTCTTATAACTATGGGGTCGAATAGCCAAGATCTTTAAAGATCTTTAATCGCGATCCCCATTCATTTATGTCCTTTGTTTTTCCTTACAATTGTTTATTATTAATGTATTTTTTTAAATGTTTTATTTTTTTAAATGTATTTTTTTAATGTATTTTAAATGTATTTTTATATGCATGACTATCATGTGCAAAATATGCACTTTTATGTTTTTATATTGAGTGAAATAAAGAATCTTAAATCTTGAATCTTGAAAGTAAAAGAAATGAAGATTGAGGTGGCTCTTACAAGCCCTCTGAACCCGACCAATTCATTTAGAGTTTTAGTTGCAAAACATCAACATATCATTTCAATAACACGACAAAAAGTTAACAAAGTTATTTCTTTTTAAGCCCCTCTGTAAGTTATCCTAACTTTAATCTTCCAGCCTATTATCTTTATATAGATGCAAATAATTTCTTGAAGCGATAAAGAAAAAATAAAGAAATTCCTGATCATTTCATAGTCAATAGATTTCATCTTTGAAGATATCAATGATGTATCTAAGGAACTTACTATTGGGTGTAGGCCGGTTTCTAATTGGCATCTCCTCTTTGTCCAATCTCAACCCTCTCTTTCCAGAAGTATACACTACAAAGTTTTCATCGTTGAGGGAGTACTCCTCAATAACGTCACAATGCAAAGAGGAACATTCGCAGACGAAAGAGCTTGTGTCGGGAAACTGACGAAACTTGCAGTCATTATCTATATTTATTTTAATTTCAAAAAAATGATTGTACTATGAGAGGTACATTGCTTACGAAATCACCCCCACCTCTCTCTCTCTCTCTCTCTCTCTCTCTCACACACACACTCTCTCTCTCTCTCTCTCTCTCTCTCTCTCTCGCACTCACTCTCTCTTTCTCTCTCTCTCTCTCTCTCTCTCTCTCTCTCTCTCTCTCTCTCTCTCTCTCTCTCTCTCTCTCTCTCTCTCTTCTCCATATTTTTCATGAACCCAACACATTTCCCTGTATTTAAACTGCCAAAATGGTCTACTGTATGTAGATTTCCACCATGATATGCCGTTCATCTATATAATATTTCGCATATTACAATGTCAGAGTTGCACAACTTGTGAGATAAATACTGACTTGACTACAACGTACTGCACATCTACATGTTCGACACGTACCTATGGAATTGGATTTCCTCATAATTTGGGTAATGCATTCAAAATGAATGGAATTTTATTCTCTCATGACATAATTATTAAGGACAAGATATCTGGTCCAGTTGCTTCAAACAATTGAATTCTTTCTTTTGTTAGGCAACATTTGGTTTGCATAAGTTGTTGCTTGGTCGGATTTTTTAAAAGAGAGACAGAGACAGATAAACACAGAACGACTAAAGGAAATCCCCTGTGTGAGAGGGCGGGGTAACAAGAAGCCCGCCATTTTGATCAGTGGCTTTTAATAAATTTAGTTGTATCATTCATTGAATAGTCATTGTACAACACATTATCCATTCTCTGCAGTACAATGGATTTCTATATCGCTGACATTGATATTTCCTTAAAAACTGCGACTCCCAGAAGGATGTCTAGCTGCAAGGAAATGCAAATACTGGTGAGATTGTTTCTCCTTTATAACACTGAGTAATTAAATAGGAGTAGTTGCAATATTTTTGTATAAACGGGCTCACCAATTTGCCTTACATTATCAAGCATCAGCCCGTGTTTTGGGAGGTTTCGTTCTTTTTTAATAGACAAATCTAAGCATGATGTATAACGATATATATGTAACAAACTAAAAGCCTATATCATGTCTTTGATATGGTTACCTTTGTAACCTGATAAAAAGTTAACCGTATCAAAGACATGATAGGCTTTTACCTTTGTAACCTGATGAAAATTTGCATGTTCTTATATTTTCGTCGATACGTTAAAGTATATTTTCTATAATGCCATATTTCCAATTTATATATGAAATTTGTTATCACTTTTCAACATCATACCCACATTTTTTTTCTGTTTGTATCTGTCCAACATACCTCATTAATCTAAATATAATATAGAGAACAATGCAAAAATGTCATTCCTGTTCTAACATAAGATATTTGCTGCCCCTTATTATGATAACAAGTACTGATAAATGAGGTAAAAAAATAATACATGCATTTGCATACCTGTAGCACCGACCACTGCTACGAAAATAAGAATCGTTAAAACTCGAGCTGCATCCATCGTATTCATTCTATCTTGAGCATAGTCATGAAGTTCCCTGGTGACTTTCTTCTTCAACTCTGCTACGGTTGGCGTTGATATATTGAATGGTTATATCCATATAACCATTCAATCGGATACATATAACCGACTGATCGACTGTCAGTCCAAAGTTGGTTACCAGCTGTCCGCTTACCCCTATTTGTCACTGCACTTTGACCAGGTGTGACCGGAGATTTTGTGGTATGTAATAATTAACAATTATTTTGTAACTATAATCACGTGATTCAATACCATATCATTATAAATTCGTCCGCGTTAAAGGATTAATTTTAGCTCTCTCCAATACAGAAGCGGGATGCTGTTTAAGCATATTATCTTCTCATCCACATTACGTCATAAAGAGCTTTAGGCAATTTATGTCAATAATTTTGCGCATTAATTTGGAAGGGGCAACTTTTATCACTTGTGATCTTATTAAATAAGCTAAGATAAGGTATTGAATACAGGTGGTTGATTTCTCAGTCATAATTCCATGTTGCATCATTAGGCCTACTGGTGTCTCATTTGTATTTTTTTTCGGGGGGGTGTAAAATTTTCAAATTTGATATGAAAGGAAAATATCCTCGCACTTCAGTGATATATTTCTTCTAGCTATGATCATTATTTTATCTTTCATTTTCACATTTACTCTTTCTTTGTGAACCTTTTCATTCCACTGTTTTTTTTTCCTCCCCTCCCTCTCTCTCTGTCTCTCTCTCTCTCTCTCTCTCTCTCTCTCTCTCTCTCTCTCTCTCTCTCTCTCTGCTGACCTTTTGGGGGGCATCTCCTTACCCCTACCTGGACGCGCCGCCACTGAGGGAGGGTGGTATTATCATTCGTAACGATCCAATGAAATCAGCACACCCATTTTAAGATTTAAGATTCCATCTATATATGGAATCTTGATTCGAGATTAGGTAAAAACAGTAAAGATTTTACTACAATCCGATTTGTTCAGGGGGTTCAGGATCTTCACTGCAGGGAAAGGTCTTTTAAAAAAATATGAATTCCTTTGCACCTGTTCGGGCCTATTTCTCTATCTAACTGTAGCTTTTCCATCGACAAACTTGATGTCAAATTTGTCTAACGTCCTCGTTCAAAATTCTTATGACTCCACCTGTAGGTGGCTCTTGTGTATTTTAAAAAATAAGAAATAAAGGGGGTGTTAAAATTAAAGGAAAAATCGCTACAAAAACAGTAATACGATGAAAATACAAGGAAATGTAATTTGTATGATTTTCTTTCTCGTCCCTTGGGGTTGACTAGCATTCTAACTGGTCAACTATTATTGCAGATTCACTTACATATAATATGATGAATATTTTCCGTTGAAACTATCTCCTATTTCAAATCCATATTTTGAATATAATATACTTCCAGTATTAAGAAGCGATTCAGTTGTCTGGTTAAAAAAATTATCCCAAATTGTAATCAAAGAATTTACCTTGAATTTAACATTTTGCTTTCGTGCTATCAAAACATTAAAGGGAAATCTAACCTTAATAGCAAGTTGCTTTGAAAGAAACAGGAAAAATCAGAGAAGCAGATTGGTGAAAGTTTGAACGAAATCGGACAAGCAATAAGAAAGTTATGAATTTCTGAAAATTGCAATCACTATACATATGGGAATTTCAAATTGGCCGAATAGGTAATGTCACTGTGATGTAGCTGTGGACAACTCCCACATTCGCTCTAACACACAAAATGACTAAAATGTCTCTTTTTCAAAATATATTACTCAGTATGATCTTTTTCTTTCATGAGGACCTATAACAATATGCTATCTCAAATATATTTTGAGTACTGCCCCGAGGGTAAAAGCGCCTCGAAGAAAACCGCAAATTAATGATATTTTTGTGTACGACAAATGGGAGAGTTGTCCACAAAAATGTCATAGATGTAGTGATCTCATTTTCCAAACTGCCATAACTTTCTTATTCCTTGTCCGATTTCCTTCAAACTTTCACCATCCTTTTTTTCTTATTTTTCTGCTTTCACACAAATCATCCCATTACAAAGGTTGGATTGCCCTTTAATTTAATGAAATTGCTTAATGTTCCAAGCACAGCCTTTGAAAAGAGTGTTCAGTTGTTATTCACTGAAAAAGACATATGATGTTTACTTTATAGATATTATGATAACTTTTATGTCTTCTTTTTTATCATACATTTAATTCATTTCACTAATATAAAGGAAATGAAATGATTTGCAAACAGTTAATCTCATGTCGATGTACCATGTTATACAGAACATTCGTTTTACTTGAGTATGGATGTGACTATGGATATCCCGTTTTCTTGGGAAACATCAAAAAGCTTGTCTCATTTTTAAAAAGCTGTCAAGACAGACAGACGATCGAATAAATCTCTGTTTTACTGATTGGAAGGTGATTTCCATAGATAGGTTTGGATGGAGCGAGATGGAATCTCAGCGTTCAGGTATCCAACATCCGGGTCATAGATGTGGAGAGGAAACGTGAACTCCTTCCTATACGTTCAGAAACAAAGACATAAGACATTGCTAAATGTTAAAAATTATGATGATTGCAAATATCATCACCACGAACGAAATGAAATGGTATAATGAGGAGGTAAAAAGTGCCGGAAGATGATGATGGATATAGCAAAACAAGAATATTGGAGAATCAGTCTCAACAGGGTGATGGGTGTTCATAATATAGTCCACCATTTACAATTTTCGATCGTTAGCTCTTTACCAATCTCATATTCAAATACACGATCTTGAAGTGAAAATGTATTTCAAAATCAAATATTTACTCCATTAAAAGGCACAAGCATGCCACTGGATATTTAGCCCGTCAACTCATACATTCAAAGATATATCACCCAAAGTATTCTCTGTATAAACACATAACGCAAGCAAAAAAATGTACAATAGTTTTACCTGTTCAGAACAACAAGCGCCATGTTCCCGTCCGGTAGTTTGAATGCTAGGTGCTCAACCAGCCTTTCTCGATCACTAGATGACCCCACCCTCACTGATCCTGGGACAATGAACTTACTGTAGACAAAAGATAACACATTATTTAATTTGTTCATATTAACCTTTTTCGTGACAGGAATCATTTAAGGGCTGAATTGATCACATTTTGTGCTTCAAATTGGCAACAATAATACCTTTTTTTTAGTGCTACATGGTTCGAATAAGGTGTAATGTCTTTGAAGACAATATACATGGTTAGGAATTTTGTCGAAAAGTTGACAAAATTGCCATTTTTGATGAAAAACAATGATTTTGAACCTCTCAATGTGTTGCCAATTTAAGGATTTTAAGGCTTATTCTCGTTTTTAAAATTCCTGGCATCAAACGCAATATAGTTATGCAACAAAAAACATGAAAAATGGACATAGTGCGTGCATTCTTTTGCTCTTTCTACTCAATCTGATATATTTTTAGGGCTCTGTATCAAAAGTTATTGAGCCAAACCACAAAGAGTGGTCAATTGTCTTGAAAGGGTTAAATAAGATTTTATAGATTTCATATTGAAATACACTGTATCGACGAAGCACAACACAAGGATAACACCTAATCTCTAATGCTTTCTTATTGATTTTCACATTCTTCACTCCATGTGAGAAAGATCGGCCAACTCAACTTAAGGGTTATATTAATGCGCTTATCATTAAATTACATTTCTTTACATTCAAAATGAAATGGAGAAGAGAATGTGTGGTTAATATGGCGAAATCTTTCCATATCTAGCAGTATACAGATACAAATTAAAACCGAAAAATTTCACTATAATTCAATCTTTAATCCTTGAAATGCATATACAGGTATTATACATCCCATAACTAACCTGAAGTGTCCAAGATGATAGTACATAGGTTGCTTATAGAAGACATCTTCTTCAGCGTTGACAATGATTGGACTATCAACAAAGTTCCCGACCCAGTTGGGTCCTCCGATCATGTTTAGAGCCAAGTTCCAGTCGATCCATCCTGCTACCCAGTTACTCAAGTCCTAGGACATTCGGCAATAGAGATTTTGGTAACTTATAAAGCATGAAAAGCAACGGTTTGATCACTGTTCAAATATGGACTAATTTGAAAGGGGTTAGTTCATGAAGAATTTAAATTTTGGGAAGTCATCTTAAATGTGACTCTGTGACACAAATCCACAACCGCAGAGTGTTACCCGTCTCCTGACTTAGTAGAAAAAAATGACCCTGAATTTGGATATCTGTTGAACAGGCTTGGACACAATCATGTTATGTTTCATTCGAATTAAAGCCAAATACGCTACCAAAAGGGATATGATTAAGGGTTTAGTACTATCTTTGGGGTCTGATGGTGGAACTGCCCAAAGAAACCATTGAGGATATGCACCACCAGCTTGGAAAAAAGGCACGTCCAGGGTTATGTCCCATACGTTATAGCAATTATTATGGAAGTGCATTATGGAATTGTGAACTTAAATTGACATGAAAAAATAATTTTACTTGATTTTTTTCTTTCTTTCTGATCCAAGCTCTAGAATGATGCATGGTTATCAGCTTGATACAGTCATTAGATATACTAAATTCTTTGCGGTGGTTGGTACGTACAACGTATGGGACAAAATAGCTTGGACTAGCCCAGTCATGAAAAAGACCAGACAGCAGGAGAATGCGAGTTGGTCTATACAGTGGTCTCTGTCTTCGCCTTCAAACCAATTCTGACGGACCTCGGTTCGAAACTGAGTTGTGTCTTACGGACGGTGACGGTAAACGTCGATCCATAGACGTAGAATACTCAGACCTGGTTAGTGAGCACTCTAAAACTCAATTACCCATCCACTTAACCCGTATACTTATACGGGAACCGAGTGATCCCTGTGTTAAGTCTATGGGAATGAGAGAATTCAGTAGTCAAAGGGTTAACATGCTCCAACATTAAATTCTCATCGCCTATAAATCTTCTTTTTTTTTTTTTTAATGTTGTCTTCATGCGGGGCAAGTTCTTGCTCAAGGTTACCCGCCTTATACCAATATCTAATGAAGATTTGAATATAGGTAGCACTATGGTACCACTATCACAACACTGGGGTGAAATGGCTGTATGAATACTATAATTGAGACATAGCACACTCACACACACACACACACACACACACACACGCACACACATGCACGCACACACAGACACTACCTCGATGATGTTGAAGCTATATGCTTCACCCCTTTCCCAACTTCCTAGGATGACCTCCTCCTCCCTGTTCAAGTGGCCCTCACAAGCCTCTGTTCCGATCATGAAGTAGTCTGGATAGGCATGGTGAGTGTCGTTCAGACGACTCGGGTCCACAAAGTCGTCCCAGTACCAGTGAAGTCCGATCCCTGATACGAACTGCGATGCAATAGGGTCTTCTAGGACCTTGAGAAAATGGAATTAAGTAAGTTTATAGAAAGACATCATCAAAAATAGTATTTTTTCACTTTCTTATTTTTGTGTTGTGCATATTCCTGAGGACCCATATGCATTTCAAGTCAGCACATGGTAATCATGGTAATACTACCTATTCATTGTCTGTAGGAAATTGATTCAACGACATTTTACAGAGTCCCTTGCCGAAACCAGGATCACAATTTTCCATGGAGTATATAGTGGCTAATGGAAATTTGTATTTTGTTTATATCATTAAATGTCATTGACATAGTACATCGACACATTTCATTTGCAAAGGGGAAAGAGGTTTATAATGAGTGCGTTAGTAACCATAGTTATATTGACCTGAACCTAGCACAGTTCTGTCGAAGGGAACCCCTTCAATACTGAATGTTTGATGCTCATAACGGTTCAGTGAAGACCGTGAAGATCAGCACAAATTCACCATTGCAAAGGTTTCAGTCGTCAGAGCTGTTTTGAATTTTTGGTGATGTCATCCATTTATCGAAGATGTTTACCACTTCAGCCCAACGTGGAAGCAGAAACCTCTGGTCATCCAGGATGATGATCTGAAGTTCTTTATGACCTCTCTCGTGTAAGATCGGACCAAGGTCAAGCTTGATAAAGTCTCTCTGAAGGCTAGGACTGAAGAACATGCACTGCCATTCCCAGTTTGGAAAGAGACCGGCTGAGGGTTCGTTGCCTCCGGTCACACCCCAGAAAAATACATCATTGGCGCCGTACGCTTCAAAAAACCTGGAAAGACACCATTTAAGAGAAGGTGAAGTTCTATGGTAAATGTGAAAAATAAGTTGTAAGCTCTCTCTTTTCAGGTCAGCTTGGAAGAATGTCATGGAAGAAATATCCCCTGAAAGGGATTGCTCTTCAAATGCCCTCATATTCGGATTATATGATGAGAAATGACCAAAGGTTTTTGACCAAATATTCTTGCCACTTGTGTAATCCCATATAGATATTTCCGTATGGAGTGCATGAGACTTTTCGCAAGATTGGGTAATTTTTATTATCATATGGATGATTTCAAAGCCTAAGAGTATACAACAACTGCAACTGCCGAATGAGATGGATCAATCACAGGGCTCTTTTGTATTCTTTGAATTTATCATTTAGTGTTCTCCCCGTTTCTCGAGGCAATAGGCAGCAAGAAACTGTGTGAAGAATCCGTAGGCTTGAGAAAGTTAAAAGATTGGATGGAAGCTTGCCTACTAAAGTTTACTCTCTCTAAAAAAAAAAAAAGAGTGAATTTTCACTGTGTTTTCACTCCACCAGGAGTCACGTCAGTGACCACTTGTCTAGGAGTGAATATCGAGTGACTATTGAGTGCTCTCTGAAAGGAAAAGAGTGGAGTTTCTCTCTATTTTCACTCTATTTTTATTCCCCCAGGAAGTGACGTAAGTGATCACTCGATTTTTTTTTCTGATTTTTTTTTATTTATTATTTTTTTTAGAGAGAGTAAGGTTGGTAGAAGTTTAAATACATGTTACGATTGCCTTACCCAATGAAAGTTTTAAAAACAAGTGATCTTTCAGTAATTCTCATTATTTAATTTGCCTTCCCTAGGAATAAGATTAGAACGAATGAATTGGCGTATGGTGTAAATACTAATGTGCTAATATAACGTTACTAACCAAATAAAGAAAATAACTGCCAACTGTAACTCAAAATCACCCTGGTTTTGTTTAGTGATCTATGTGGGAATTATTTGTAATAAAACTATTAACTTTCTATTACTTATATGGCTTCCATCCTATTTCCCTTTCACACAACAATATATTTGTAGGGGGGATGTATAGTTAAATCGAAAATACAAAAAACAACATGATGTTTTAGCTTACTTAGCGAGATAGAGAGCCCATGATTTGTAGTACCACCCACCAGGCATTCCCATGAGTCGACCACCTCCTTTCATAGCACCGTTTGTCTTCATCCAACCTGGGGCAGACCAGGCACTACCCAACAACTTGATGGGTCTAGAGCTCATTTCTGATGCTCGCTTGATCATCGGGATCTGGAATAAAATATATACAATGAAAATTATGGAGCCGACATCATATTCATCATGCAAGATTAAAACAAAGATCGTACTAATAGTAAATCCCTCAGATAATAAGTTCAATTCAATTCACTTCATTGTGTTTTATTCAATACTCCATAAAAACAACAAACAATACAATTATACAGCGTATATAAAACAGTAAAATACATTCAAATGAGGAGATACAATACAATTATTCACAAGAATACAAAATAAATATAGTGAACATATAAACAGCATGGAAGTATTAGGAACTTAGCAGAAAGGCAGTGCCTTATATATAAAGCCAAGGGCAATGGAAAAAAAAAACAGTTTATTCAGAGAAAAAACCGAAAACAAAAAACAAACAAAAAAAGAAAGCACACACACACACGCACGCACACACAATATATAATATATAAGTAGAGGACTGCATGACGATGTGAAATGTTATTTGAATTTCTCATGAAAAGAGATAGCTAAATAAGATGTAAAATATACAATGTTTGATGTAAAAAAAAAAAAATTTACATAATTTTGCTCCAGGCGTTAGTATGCCGAAAGGAAAAGAACTACCAATTATGCTAGCTTCAACAGTCTTTCAATCACTAAGGAATCATTATGATTTATTACGAGATGTGTGCGGAGGTAAGGTTGCGTGTGTGCGGGTGTGGGTGTATGTTCGTTTTTATTTTGCTTTGTTGGATTTTAATCTGTCTTTTTCTCTTTTAATTGTTTATTGGTTTTGTATGTTTTATTTGTTTTATTTTTGTATTCTTTTGTATGTTGTTGTTGTTGTTGTTGTTTTGTTGATGTTTTTGTTTATTTTGGGATGGGTGGAATTAAATATCTTGAGAATGAATGAGTTTTGATATTTCACCTTATAGTCAATGTCTTCAGAGGCGAGTTGGAAATCATCAAGGTTGAAGTCATTCGGTGTTTCAGCATACGAGTATTCCCTGGTCGAAAAATCACAGCTTGCGATCGGAACACGACCAAAGGTGTATTCAATTCCTAATATGAATTATAAAATAGTTGGTTCTAAAACGAAAGAGTCCATAAGTAGGTTTGATTGTTGTTCCTATCATCGTGATCATGTTATAGTGAAAACGTAATCATAGTTTTCCGGGAAAAAAAAATGTTCGTTCCAAAGGATTTCGGTGACTTTGTATAGTTGGTATATACTACATGAAAAGTGCATTGTTTTACAAAAAGGGGATTGAGATAGCGTTGCTAAGCAAAAAAGTGAATGAGTGGACGTGAGACAACGCAAAGTTGTTTTTTTTTTTCAACGTACTGTCCACATCAGTATATTCTATATGGACATCGATAGGTTATTTTTTTATTTTTTTTTTTTTATAAGAAGTCTGAAATTTTAAATCATTTATTTCGGTTGGCATAAACCTTGTATTACCATCCGTCGAGAAGTACGCCCTCATGAGTTTCTCCTGCATAACAGATGTCAAGTTGTAAAGGTTGAGTGCCGCTGCATCCGTGAAAGACCCGCCAAAACCAAGGATTGCTTGATACTCCTCAGATCGATCAACTCTGATAGTGATGCTTGTATCTGGGACTTTAGACAAGAATTATACAATATGGTTATCTTGCATTGAATGGGGAGATTACACATTTAATACTTAAGTTAAAACTACATGTAATATCTTTATTTGTTATTGGCGTTCCCACCACAAGCTTGACGTTTCGGTTAACCTCCTTTTAATTTTGAAAAATTTACTGTACTCAATACCATGTTTAACATATTGTATCGTTCATGAGATAAATGTGAATTTTATTCAGTCTTTCATAAGAGTACACTTTAGACCCGATCCGTTTTCACAAATCTGCTCCTAGGCTAATCCTTCCACGGATGAATGAGGTTTGGTTTTGTATCACCTTACGTTTACGTGTGAATATGGTGCTTGTTCTTTATAACCCCCCCCCCCCCCCTCCTACTCTGAGATTTTGGTCGCAAAGCATCCAAAGCATTAAACATGATTATAGAAACATGACAAATATTATGACAAACCCCATCATTATTTCATGAAAATGACCAACGTGTTGATTTAAAAATATAGAGAAGTAGAAATATTTTTTATCATTTCATCACTAATGAATTTCATCAGGAAGATGTTTATGGCACGGTTGACAAACTTACCAACTGGATTTGGTCGATTTCTTATTGGCATCTCCTCTTTGTCCAATCGCAATCCTCTCTTTCCAGAAGTATACACTACAAAGTTTTCATCGTTGAGGGAATACTCCTCGATAACGTCACAATGCAAAGAGGAACACTCGCAGACGAAAGAACTTGTGTCGGGAAACTGACGAAACTTGCAGTCGTTATCTAATGAGGTAAGGATTAAAGTGATGTCAGATTGTCAACACCAAACTGCGTGCAATGTTCCATATTCACTTGACACCGGCAAAACCTCCCTCCCTCTATCCCCCCCCCCCCCCCCCCTTCCTCTCTCTCTCTCTCTCTCTCTCTCTCTCTCTCTCTCCCTTTCTCTCTCTCTCTCTCTCCCTCTTACTCTCTCTCTCTCTCTCTCTCTCTTTCTCTCTTTCTCCCGTCGTCTCTATACCTGAGAGACGAGATCACATACATGTGCAGGTAGGAAACCTGCACGTATGTAACTCCTTGGTATAAGAGTCTCCCTCTTTCAATGCGTTATTTAGCTTTTTATCCATAGGCTAAAAATACAAGGAATTTTTCTCTGAAAAAGGGGCAAAATTCAATTTTCTTAAGTGGAACACGCATTTTCTGACAAAAAAAAATCGTCATGTTACTACTGACGTCCCTGACATATTTCTTATTAATTTTTGTATTACTCAATCCGCATTATTTGATCACAATGTAATCGACCATGACCTGGCATGAAATTAAACGTCGGTTCACCTGCATTAAAAAAAAAAAAACATGTCTCGGAACATACGAACTATATTTATTATACCAGTGCAGGTCTAGTATAGTAGTGAATTATTCTCTACGTCTGTCATAATAATGTAATGGGTATGGGCCTGTTTCCTCTCTTTCGCACTCTTCTTCTCTGTGTATGAATCTAATTTATTCCTTCCCCGTAGACCAGGTCATGTGTATGGAAAAATAAAGACGTTCCCCATCTATTTTATGTAGACACGTAAAATTGCACTACAATAATCCTAGACGTTTCGAAAATTAGAGGGCTCCATATTTATTGTTCCTTCTACCATGGCCCACACCTGATAACCCCACTAGTCATAAGGACCGCTATTCATAAGGACCACTTATTCATACGAACCGCTATCCATAACGCGTGACTAAATGAATAGCGGTTTTGTATGAATAGCGGTCCTTCTTAATAGCGAGCAAACCATAGATAAATTACCGCGCTATTCATAAGGACTTCCATTCATAAGGACTACAATTCATAACTATTCATAACTATTCATAAGGACCGCTATTCATAACGCGTGTTAAATGAATAGCTGTTTTCTATGAATAGCGAGCGAACCCCGCCCCCTCAACGCAGCAATAATGCTATCTATTTCCTTTCGTTTTCAGTTTTGGATTTAAAAAAAAAACTTAATTAATTAACCACTCATTTATAATTTGTGAACCCAACAGGACCTTTTTATTTATCCATAATATATATTTTTTACTTATGGAACATTCCTACCTTTAACAATAATAGTTTCTTTTCAATCTTCATCCATAATTTGTATTTGTTGATAAAATCCAAATAATTTCTAAATGTATACCACTATTAGTTTATATTGCAGCTAGTAGTTATTATTGTTTAACAATTTAAACATTACAAATAATGAAATGTTTACTGAACACGTTTATCATTTGTCATTAATTTTATCGTCCAAAAGAAAGACCTATATGCACCAGTTTATTTTTATCGTGTAAACTGTTTTCTAAATACAATTCAGTTTCTATTTGATCGATCAAACTGCAATTTCTTTTGTCATATGTATGATGACGAATAGAAATCGTTCCGGTTTCGTCTCATTTATGCTTATACGTCATCACCGAAGCGTTAAAATTACGTCATTCTAGAACAGGGTGAACTTGAAAAGTGCGAATATTGCCAATCTCTTGAGCAACAGACATAACAGGGGGAAAATACTATTCAGTGACAAGGCCCTGAGCATATGGTTATTTTTATTTTTTTTTTTTTTATAGTTGTCGCTTGCCATAACTATGAAACATCTATTCACACACGAACATGCTGCTATCATGATTGTGTTTGCAATTCTCATAACAGCACTCCCCTTTATCAACAAGATGGGCCTACAGAATGAAGTGTCGTTGATTAATTAGCAGTGTCAGAATGTGATGATAGCCATGCACGCAATTAATTTGTATGTAAAAGGTGTTCAACCTTAGATAATGTTGTCGGTTGAATATGACTGAACAAAGGAATACCAAAAGAGATGAATATGATCATGTATTTAGAAACGTACGAGGTTAATACAAAGAAAATACCAGTGCATCTATAGAAGAGGCATATCTAGCATAAAGATAAGCAGGTGTACGCAGCGCCCACCCCTCCCCTCCCCTCCCTCCCCTCCCCCCTCCCCCTCCCCTCCCCTCCCCTCCCCCCCCTCCCCCCCTCCCCCCCCCTCTCCGCCTTGAAGGCCAAGAAAATACTCAATTTAGCCGCGTTGAGTTGAATCATCAAGTAAAGCCCTTGAAAAAATAATTTCCAGACATTCGTTCTCTTTATACATTTGGCCCATTACAACATCAAAACTCTGTTTACGGGGCTGCCCAGATACCACCCCCCCCCCCCCCACGCAGCTGATCCAGTATAGAATTTGATAATTAAGTGAACGCCAACCAGTCAGTTCAATTACACTGTAAAAAAAATTACTGTAAAACTACAGCATTTTTAGCCCTTGAAATTACAAGTTATTGAGGTTATCTCAATTTGACAGTCTTTTTTCTGTAAAACAAAGTTTGTCGGTTTACCGGAAATCAGCATATATTTACAATCGCCCCAAAAACTTGCTGTTGTTTTACAGGAAAAAAGACTGTAATTTTATGTCGGGCGATTGTAAATATATGCTAATTTCCTGTAAAAAAAAAAAAAAAAAAAAAAAAAAAAAAAAAAAAAAACTGTGGAAAAACGGGCATTCCCGGCATCCTGACTGCCAGGAAATTTCCCGTGAAAACACGGCAAAATTTTTTACCGTGTACAGGCTTTCAATACACACCCGAAGCAAACAGATTCGCATATAATGAGGAACATGTACCTCAAATCCTTGCTATTAACATGATTAACCGAATTAGAACTGAATTCTCCTCTGGCTTTATATAGGACATTCAAATCCCCACATGTTTGTATCTACATATTGCTTTGGTTACACTATATTGGTGTCAGTTGACGATTTCTAAAGCTCAGATAAGATCTACACAAGATCACTATCATCAAAATCACCCTATAGGGCATCCCCCTCCATCTCCCAAAATGTGTTTTGATGACGTTGAACGACATACTTTATTTTATAGTGCTAGAAATAATACTGCGATCAGAGTCATGATCGATGATGACTTGCCAACTTTCTATCATAAATAAATGAGGTCGAAAATTCGAAACTCATCATGACTCTGATTGGAGTATTAGTTCCATCACTATAATTACACTCACATCATCTGTGGTAATAATGGATACTTTGTATTCCTTTTTAAAGTAACATATTATTTAATTGCACATAACCCAGTTTCACCAATCGGTGCTAGATGGAATCAGTAGGAGGATAGCAACTGCTTCTATTTTTCTATACAACAAAATCCTCCTAAAGGCCACCGCACACCTTACGATAGGTCTGCGATCCGATATCAGAAGAAAATGTAACATGGTTTGTCAAAACATTTACAAACGAAAAATATTTTTGATTGAGGGTCTGAATAGTCATACAGATAGTAAAGTCGACAATACGGCCTTTGCAGAGTTTTCTAGTCGGTGGAATGGCCAAATTGGCTCCGAGTCGTAGTGACGTCACAAAAATCGTACGACTGCCTACGATTTGAAACTAATTTTACCCTTATTCCCTGTAGAAAGCTGACAGCTTACCCAAACCCTATGTTTAGTATTCATATTACTTTTCAGAACGTGAATAGTGTAGATTTCATTTGTTAAAATGCCAATATTTAATGCCACAGCGATTTATTTCACAAATCGGATCGCAGACCGATCGTAAGGTGTGCGGTGACCTTAACAGATATAAGTAAATAGTCTTGAACCATTGAATCGTGATATTTTCGTTACTAACCCGTGGCGGTGACTACTCCTGCAAGGATGAGAAACAGACATAAGTAGCTGGCATCCATCGTGAAAGAATCCTCCTCCAGTTACAGTCTGGTAATCCTCATTACTCCCACTGATGCCTCGTAATGAGCAAAGTCTTTATCCAGTTTGAGAATTAGCTTTGTTTGTTAGATTGTTCTTGAAACAAGGGATAACAAGACAGATTAAAGGGAGGGGTAGTTGGGGGTCTGTGGCACCCCCGCTGGGGTAAGGGGATGCGTCCCCGAAAATATTTAAATGAGTAGGAGTTTTAACATCTGAACATTAAGCCTTCATAATGCTGGTAATAATACAGGGCCCCCACAACACCCTCTAATTGAATGGTTTAACGCTCAAACCGATATTAGGTTTTCGATATTTTTGCTGCCGTCCAGATATTTTGTGAAAATACACCTACTTTAATCCATCATTAAAATATGATAAAGTTTTTCCTATTTTTAAAAATTCTTATTTTCTTAATAAAAAGGGGATGTAGTTAGTGAGAGATTTCCCCTGAAATCCTACATCAACTTTTATTCTCAAGGAAAATATGTGCACATTTCCGCTTGCGTTGCTTCCTCTCAACCCCAAAACCTTCACACAAAACACATTTCAGTCCTGAATATGCCCCAGTACAACTTGTTATGAGTCATGAAAATTAAAGCAGTATAATCATTAACTATATTATCATATGAGAAGGAATGTAATATGGTGATGAAAGGAAAGGATCAAACTTCTGTTCTCTAACATAACCACAGCTTATAAAGTACTTTATCATATCTGTTTCTCTTTTCGCAGAAGAAATTGTAACAGAGCAACAAATATCTGGCATTCGTCATAAGGATTTCAAATTTTAGCAGTCGTCTCAGCGGCTCTGCGAATCCAGTAGATGTACAAGGAAAGCTTACTAGAACAAGAATGATCTTTAAAAAAAATAAATGAATAAATAAAGTATCTGAACAATAAGGCAATGTTTTATTCCGAAATGTTCTGGCTCAGTAAATATGTCTGCCGCGAAGAGAAAAGGGAGATGCAATGTATATATTTGGTACCACAACCAGATCATGGCTGTTCGCTACAAAAGTTCTTCCCAGTGGGACTAGAGCTCATCCGGCCATTCACTGGCGTATCTAAGGGAAACATGGGGGCACGACCCCTCCCCCTCCCATGCCCCCCCCCCCCATAGCATTACGAAAAGGGGACAGATAACAGGTAAAAGACAGAGAGGGAGATATTTTCAGAGTGGAAAGGGAACGTGAAAAGGAGATGATAAGACCCTCTCCCACACACCCCATAATCGGTAGCCCTGGTGATAGTGCCCCCTCACTGACTAAACCCGCCCTTCACCACCGTATCCATTTTCATGTTGTATCTTGTATCATGTGTATCAAATGAGAGTAAGAAGGCGAATACGTGAGCAATCCATGCAAGTGCTTGCCAGTCTCCTTAAAGATAAATATGAGTTTTGAGATAAGAATATAAAAACAGGTGGGTGTCTTCGCACGGGGCTTCCTGTGCAGATACTCCGTCTAGTAATTTAATTTGGTAGCCAAACATATAACGGGCTGATTGTTGTGCCCACAGACAGATTAGATAACAATAGTTTTATGGACTATAAAATTGTCAATATGACAATAGTTTCATGAACTATAGAGTTTTCATTGAACCCCGAGTCAGTTTTTTACTACGCAATCACAACCGACATTTTGGTTTTAAAATATTTAAGTTAACAAACTGTTTAGACCGAGGTCTAAGTTGTCTCTCATAGACAGCGCTTATACCTAACACCTAATTTTATTGTTTTGTTGAATAAGATTATTATAAGTTGGGTAATTTGTCTTTAGTTATTTTACTTTGTTAAGCCCACCACAAACTATACGATCGGTCTACGATCCGATTTTGAAAGAAAATGTTATAGCATTAGATATAAACAGTTAAACACATAAAATATGTTTGACTGAGGTTCTGAATAGTTGCACAGAAGTAAAATTGAAATTACGGCCTATTACGAGCCTTCTAGTCGGAGGGAGGGCGAAATCGACTCCGAAATCGACTCCGAATCGTAGTGACTGCGATTCATGTCTACGATTTGAGACTGCTTTGGCCCTTATTCCGGAAATAAGGCTGACATCGCACCACATTCCTATGTTGAGTATTCATATTATTGTTCAGAACCTGATTCAGGTAGCTTTCACTTGTTAAAATGCCTATATTTAATGCTATGTTATTTCCAAAATCGGATCTATACATTCAACGATGGTTTATTGTTGGTTTTAGAATCGACAAGCCGAGAAAATCAGAGAAGCTATAACCGCAAAATAATGTTTTGGATAATAGCTTTTCGTGTTTTTATCCTACGCATAGTAATGAAATGTGAGTTTTTGTTTTGGTTCAATTTTCCCATGTTATCTTTTCCTTTAGATTTCCGATGGAATGCTATACATATTTTAGATCAGGTGCTGGTATTTCGCCACATCGAATGAATAACAAAATATATCAAGAATTTTAATCAAATCAGATGGTGGAGATCCAAACGTCATCATGGCCATTCTGGAAACTTAATGCATGTAACAAAAATCTTTCCATGATATACAAGACAACGTCTGTAGGTAGTTTTAAGCAAAGTTCACTATTGTTCCATGGATGTAACCCTGATGTATTGAAAGATTTCATAGTTGAAGTAACTAAAATGAAACAAGATTTGTACAGACTAGTAATTCTTTCACATTTTGCCAATGGGAATATTAAAGGTAATGTAAACATGGAGTCTGTGCTTTCCGTTCATATTTTGTATAGTCTCCAATATACATGTACAGTGCTTTTGTTCTCCCCCTCCCTCTCTCTCTTCCTCACTTCATCCCTTCCCTCGTCCTTCCTTCTCACTCTCCCCCTTTCCTGCCCTCTTTCACTCTCTTCTACTCCAACTCTCTCTCTCTCTCTCTCTCTCTCTCTCTCTCTCTCTCTCTCCCCTCCCCTCTCTCTCCCTCTCCCTCCAACTTATTAATCAGTCTCACAGAGCCTTCTTGAAGAAATTTGTAGTTTCAAGCATTCAACATCAACATCCATCATGTCCATGACTTTGATTGACATTAAATGCGCCCGACACACATACACACACGCCCATCTTCACACCCATCCACCCTCATACAAACACAGCCACAAATACACGCGCACGCAAGCAGGCACGCTCACCCACACCTCATGCATGTAAACATGCGTCTTAAGTCAAATGTCATTCATAAAAAATCTGAATCTAATATACACAACGAGGACAATAAACTGAAATTAAATGGGATCCATGATATCTTGTTGAAAGTGGCAAGGCGACAAGACCGGGGGCACGGGCAATAACACTCAGTGGCGTATCCAAGAGGGGCCTCCCCTGGCAAATAAAGACACGACAAAACGCTGATGACCGTTTTGGGTTGTGCTTGTCAGAGAACTTTGGAGTAAAAACACAAAAAATGCTGCCCCCCTTTTTTTTTTGCTTGTCAGAAAATGTTCAAAATATTGTGCCCCTTCCCTCACAAAATCCTGGATCCGCCACTGTTCATATCCCCTCCCCCCCCCCCCCCCCCATCTAATGGCATACATGGAAAACAGAGATAAAGAAAGGGAGAGGAGAAGGGGGAGGTGTAAAAAAAAAAAGATGATAGGATCCTTCCATCCCTCCTTTTAATCGACGGTCCTGTTGACATTTAGTTCCCATTTCACCCATCTAGTAAGACTAACCCCCTCCCGATGTGAGTGCCCCCTCAAAGACTTGGCCCATGCTATGGATATGATGCCTGAGAATCAGTGGTAGATTGGGAAAGGAATATTATTACGGAATGATGACAGGGTACATCATTGATAATACCTATCAATTTTTAAGCAGAAGCAAGGAGGAGGGCAGTTTAATTTGTTCGTCTTACATTTATGGGGATAAATTTAAATGAAGTACTTCAAATAATTTGTCATTTTATCGGAGCAGTATATCCTGTAGGAAAAGGAACAATATTGAACTGAATGTAAATTATAGGGCGCATTGGAGTATATATACTTTTTTTCACTTATTGAGGGGTACGTCGCTTTTATCAGTATATAATCGTTATTCTCGGATAACGTGTAGGCACGTGTATCTCGACAAGAAATAAATTACAGAAAACATGGATCGTATTAATGTAGAAATAAACATGATAATTTCACTTTATTACGATTTCAGTCTTATATCTCACATCTGTAGATGAAAAAAAAATCATAAAGGGTATGGATGAGATTAAACATATACATTTCAACTGATATGATAAAAAGTTATTGCATTGCATATATGCAACTCGTTAGTGAATGATTAAAGGAGAATTGATTATACATATTTGTGTTAGTTTATTGTACAACTGTTATGGGTTATGTTTTCAATGTATCGTGAAAAAGGCAATAGCTACACCCTCTGGGAACTGATGGGCAAAACCCAAATCGGGCAATATCTTGTGCCCGAATAAGTAAGATTGTTTTCCAATAACATTGAGATAACGCTGCATGTATACTGATGTTGCTAAATCCCATAACAGCTTGATAATCCAAATATGAACTCAGCTTGGTAAAAGATCGATGAACAAAGAAGGAAAACAATATTGTCAAACTGCTGCGTTGATCGATAAGTTTCCATGCTGTCAACTTCAAATTAAAACCACCCAAATTGGAAGGCCTTCGATAGGGGACCATTAGACAGGTTTGATATTCCCAGTCAGTCTCCCAAGGCCCATATATCAAATTGGTGTTTCTTCACATTTAAATTTCAACGCTGGAGGGTATATAAGCAGCTAAAGGTTCGTATTGAAAGCATCACGTACTATACACCTGCTTTTCGCTACATTTCTTAAATGTAATCTATAAGACGCACCTCTGTAATGGAGTCTTAATCGGTTGTATACAGTGAATATAATTATTTGTCAATTCGTTTCAGGGTGTAAACAAAAGATGGTTTCTGATTGTACACTATGTCTTGGTGTCAGCTGATATAAGCTTTAATGCATTCAGATTAGTTCCAGGGGTGTGAGAGGTTACTGATGATACCGTTAACAACAGCTTAATGACAAAGTCAGTGTCGTGTAGTGATTTATTTCATCAATATGGCCGATACTTTGCACCAAATTGAGTTGAAAATGTCATATATATGTATACCTAATACATAATTGAATCAAATTAAGTACGACATCGGCAGCGCATGCAGTTGTGATTAATCATAAGAGTAAAGAAGTCATTGATTTAGAAAGAAACGATAATGTAATACTCTTTCCAACTTAAGAAATTGTTTTTAATGAATTTCCTTAGAATATTTTTAATTTATTTTCGAAATGAAATGTCTCTTTACGAACCCAACTACACCTTGGTTATCACTCTAAAAGTAAGTAAAATGAAAAGTACTGAATGATTTTTATCGATTTTGACAATTTTTTTTAAATTCAGAATAATTAGTTCATGATTTAAAATTAGTGAATTAACAGCAAAATGCAGGCTCGTTATGGGGATCAAACACAGGCATACAAAAAGAAATCGAATACATATCTACCAAACCGTCCTGCATAAGATAGAAAAGTAAATTGATAAGTCGAAGCGGATAAGAGTGCAACATATTTCTTATTCATGTTATAAGCAATACACACGATGTTATCTTTAAATCACAGTGAGTGCATGATAGGCACGTTGTACAAAGAGAGAACCAACAACCAGGGACATCTACATATCATGAATATAAGTGTAGTTGCATAGTTTTATTCACTTTATCGTATATTACAAACGTGAGCAGGGCCCTGTTTAAAAAAAAAATTGTTATCAATATTAAAACAAGTGACAATAATTGACATAAGCTATTGAAATCATTACATTTTATTTGCAGTGAGATAATTTGTCAAGGAATTATGATATTGATAACAAGTTTTCATGAAACAGGGCCCAGATGGTCTTTATAATTTTGTGTAAAATTTACTGTACATTGGCGCTTCCACGATTCCCTTGTAAAGGGGGGGGGGGGGCTAGGTTCATAAAATCTCTGAAAAACAAAGGTTGAAATATAATCATTTATGTGCCTCTTCTGATCTAAAATTGGTGAGGAGGCGGGGGGGGGGGGGGATACAAGAACAAAATTGTGGGGGCACATTTCTAATAAACATAGGCTATGTCAATCTCGGTGTGCCTGGGATACCAACCCCCATCCCCCTTCCCCTCTTAAGCCCCTTTGCGACCGCCTGCAACAGATTTTTCGGGGTGTTGCACGACCGATCGCTTGGTGTCTTGCGACCACTCGCATTCGTTGCAGGCGGTCGCACGAACCTGAGGCGGTCGTGACTGGTCGCATCTGAACTTTGAACATGCTCAAAATCCAGACACGACCAGATGCGATCGATTCACTCGCATTAGGTCGTACGACCAGTCGTGCGATTCTCGTATGAGTGTTGCACAACGTTGCACGATTAGATGCGAGAGTTCGCACGACTCAATAGTCGCAGTGGGTGGGCTGGAGGTCGTGCAACACTCGCACGTGCGCTAGCGACCTATAGCGACCAGTCTTGCGAATGGGTGCGATTGTGCTAAGACCATGAGACTGTTGCACGACCGATCGCAGCACATCTTACAACGTTGTACTACCGTTGCACGACTGTATGAGACTGTATGCGACTATTCCTCGGGGGTATATATAGGGGGACTATGGAGATGATCCTCTGCAACAGGGCCCTCCTCTAACAACTTTCTCTTCTTTGTAACTTTCTTCTTTGGCATCTTGACTATTAAGAAGGCCAACTTGAAACTGACTACCGGTCAATTGTCGAGGGGGTTTTTATACCCCACGCCACTCGCACGAATACTCTCACGACCACTTGCACCGGTCTCATTCAATCGCACGAGCGATCGCATGGTCTCACATCCACTCGCACGACCATGCAATCGATCGTGCGACTATTGTGATTGGCGTCAAGCCACTCGCAATCACTCGTGCAACACTCGCATGTGAACGCAAGACCACTCGCACGAGCATATGCGAGTAAATGCGACTTACTCGTGCAACGGTCTCTTCTAGTCGCTTTTGTTTTACGACCGCTGTTGCATTTGTGAATGCCTTTCTGCGACCTGATGAGATCGATGGCGATTGAAGCCTGTTGCAGTCTGTCGTGCGACCAAATGGTCGCAAACGGTCGCAGACCAATTGTGAAAGGGGCTTTATGGATCCGCCATGGACATAGGCTTGATACTTAGAGCTTCAGTCGTTTCTTTAAGTGCTGTTTCTCAACTATGAGAAGTACACTTTTACATAAGGATTCGCCACCATCCATTCAATACAGGACCAAAATTTATGCACTATAGGTTGCTTTGATATTGAAGAATTTACTTCTGCGGCAGACTCCATTGTTTAAATAGAAAGTCGATTCAAAAATACATGTATTATGATTCCGTTTATAACGAGGAGCAGCTGTTTCGAATACCTCCGCCCATGAACATGATGAACGTAGCAGAAGAGTTTTTCCTGGCTTGTAAGTATTTGCCCAAATAACTCTGCCAAGAAAGTGGCCTTTTTTAGCATTATTAATCACCTCCGTAGTTTAACAGATGTTAGAAATAATCCCCTTTTCCATCTGCATATGCCTTTATTGCAGCTTGAAGGGCGTAAGTAGTGAATTTCTAAAACTGACTACTAGCAGTTGGTAAAGAAAACCTTCATTTTGAAAAAGAAATATCCCGTTTCTTTATTTCGCATTTTAAAAATGTTTCATATCGAGATATTACCTCCCCCTCCTCCTCTCTGTTTTATAAACGTTTTTAACTATCTCTTTCACAGTCGGTAAATTTCTGTATAAGTAATCGGTGGACGTCACCAACAAGTAACATCCTTAAACTGCTAATCAGCAGTTGGTAAAGAGAATATTTATTGAAACAAAAAAGTCCCAACTCCTCCATTTAACATTTTAAAATATTTTGACAAGAAACGTCATCTGTGACTTCATGAGCCAGTTAGTTATTGTGTCTGCCTGTCTGGACTAATTATAAGCTTAATGTGCTTTAAAAGCTGCTAAGTATGGCATATTTTCAGAAGAAATTTCAGGTCAGTTACCTTTGAGAGCTTGCAGAGTAAGCACATCGAACAATGATTTTCATGCTCCATGAAGCAAAAGTTCAAATCACGCTTTAAAGGAGAATGCAAAATTGGAGAAATATCCATTTTAATGAAAAGAGAGGATAGAGAGAAGCAATTTTAAAAAGTTCCATCAAAATCGGTTACGAAATGAAAAAGTTGTGAAAGTTTGAAAAGTCTCAATTTACTTTCTATGGCGATCCTCAAATTGGCAATGTTGCTTCAAAATGGCAGGTTTAGTAGTACAACTCTCAATATATTTTGTACACAAAATTTCATATTTTTTCCACTATCTCTAAAGATGCTGTTTGTCTTTGTGAACTCAACATATGTTGTGTCAAAGACATCTTCCTATGATATATCTTGAGCAAAGAAGAAGACAAGCTGCACTTTGAGAGATAATGGGTAAAAATGAAATTTTGTGTACAAAACATATGGAGAGTTGTACTACTAAACCTGTCAATTTGAAGCAACATTGCCAATTTGAGGATCGCCATAGAAAGTAAATTGAGATTTTTCAAACTGTCATAACTTTCTCATTTCGTAACCGATTTTGATGGAACTTTTTTTAAATTTGCTTCTCTCTATATCCTCTCTTTTCATGAAAATTGATTTTTCCCCAAGGTTTCATTCTCCTTTAATGTATGAATGATAATGCATCACTGTTGCAACAATGTCTGTTACATATTGCTCTATACTACTACCAAGTCAGGTATTACCACGTCGTATACCGAAAAACAGAATACTATCCTGGAACATTAATAGATCCATCAATTTTTACATTTTTTTTATTATTAGTGCGTATGTAGTGCTTATAATGTAGAATATATAATTGACAGACCATTTTAAAGAATTATGTATTTGTAATTGCCATAAAGTTCTCAACTTTAACAAAAATATCACATTATATGTGTAGCCATATTAATGAGTTCAGTATGCTGGTAAAACCCTCGGCATTTGAACATGCATACAGCTCCGCAATTTTCTGGAAAACTTCACACATGTTTGGTATCGGATAAAACAATAAGGGATTCCATTATGTCTTGTACAATTTTTTTTGTTTTTGTTCAAAAAAACATGTTTTCATGAACGACAAGCATAAACGCAAATTACATAGCAATCTTGATTTTTGTCTATTAATGATTCCTCCTATATCAAAAATAATTACGTTTAAATTTTATAAAAGATTTAAAAAGTTTGTACGAAGGTTTACTTAAAATGCTTTGTTTTATTCACTGTAATTTTTCACGTAACTACTTAATGGAACCTTAAAGCGTTTTGCTTGTAAGAAAATATTAATGTCAATTAATGACAACATATTAGAAGGTCACTTGATGCTAAGCGGTTATCCTTAGTTTTTTATAAGGAAATTTGCCTCATTGGTATATCTTTGCTTGTTTTTTAAGTGTGTCTCCTGGGGGGGGGGGGTGATTGCCAAAGTGTCATACAAATTTTTAATTTGAGAGACAAATTGTACTAGATGTGTGTCTTAACCCCTTGTCTACTGGATTCTCTCTTTCCCATAGGCTTAATACAGGCACCACCCAGTTCCCGCAGGCATTGGGTTAACTGATTATCTTTGATATTCAAAACAATATTAATATATTTCTCTTACGAGCCTACCAACAATGTCAAATGTAGCACTTTTAAATCATTTGAATAAAACATTAAGGGAATAGAACAATTTTATTTTTGTATGAATGCAAAGATATCACATATCTAAAACGACTTTGTATGTGTATATGATAAAGCAAAATATATATGCGCACTGATTACATTAAGATTAATACAGTTCATGAAAACTTCACCCTATATTAAGATAAGAAATGCATTATACACCACGTATCTCTGTAAAGGTTAGATGTATAAAATGTGCATAATGATTTCATAATGATATACTGTTTTATATAATTGCACTTGGATTTCATCATCAAAAATATTTTGTGGATTCTGCTCGAGTTCTCGAGACAAATGTCAGACCGTGGTCTCGGAGAGGAGATCACAACTTTGCATGGAGTCATCATGTTGCAACAAACACACACACGCGGGACTGAAGGTTCTCTCTCCAGTCTTCGCTGCAGAATGAGAAGGATCGCGATCGAATTGGCTGATGTATTCTTGCTGACTAGGAGAATACATCTTGATCCTCCCATTCAACCTGGGACCGTCTGCATGATCCTCATCAGATTTGGCGCGTTCCCTTAGTCTGTCCTTGAACTTTTTCTTCCTCCGTTTTGTTTTCCATGCCCGCATGTGTCTCCTTGCTTTCTTAATTTTCCATCTCCAGTACACACCGACGATTGTCAAGAGGAGGATCAACCACCCTAGCACGAGACCAATCACCCCTCTTCGGGAGGCAAACGACGAGCACAGAAAGTTATTCCTGTTCTCCGCTAATATGGAAACTTCCTGACCTCTAAACCCTTTGGGTTCATCACATACCATGCTCTCGAACGTCGTCGGGAGCCAGGACTCGAGATTTGGCGGCACTTTGTTCCCGTTCCATAAATCGGCATATATATCGTCTAGCCAAAGAAGACGGCAATCACATTTAAACGGGTTATCGGCTACATCAAATATCTTAACTGGCGGAAGGGAAGAAAAGACAGCCTCATCTAGCGTATCAAGATGATTTAAGGCCAGCGAAATAAACGTTAGATGCGGATATTGGCTGAAACGTGTGTCTGGTGGTATTGCGGATATCTGGTTGTTTGTCAAATCCAGAGTTTCTAAATTCGTCATGTTCATTAACTTTGGAAATTCCGTTAATGCGTTGTTCTGCAGTTCAAGGATCGTCAAATTCACACAAAATTTGAATGTTATATCTGGAAGAGAGATGATTAGATTGTTGCCAAGGTACAACTCACGTAGACTACTGGAAGTATGTACTACCCAATCAATATTATCTAGTTCATTACTTGAAAAATTGATTCTCTCAAGAGCTTCGTTTGTTGAGAATATTCCTGGTGGAACGTCGGATATAAGGTTGTTACTAACATCTATGGTTTGTATATTATGTGATCCCTTAAAGAGTTGCAATGGCAGACTTTTTATCTGATTGTCACTAGACAGTAAAACCTCTAAAGATTGTAGTTTCTGAAAGACATTGTGATTTAGTTGTGAGATTTCGTTGAATTGTATCTCAAGAATCCGCAACTCTGTGAGCATGTCAAAGGCACCTGTCATGAATCCCTGTATCATGTTATATCCAAGGGTTAATTTGGTTAGGTATCTGGATGGTATCTGGAACCAATCACTGACGTTCAAAAGAGGATCGCTGATACCCAGTCGGTTCTCAGACAAGTTCATTTCTATGAGAAACACATTATTGATGAACACTCCGCTACTTATATTGCTGATAGAGTTATTTTGCAGGTTGAGATAAAGTAGAGAAGTTAGATTTAAAAAGGTATCAGATTCAAGGGTTTGGAGATTGTTGTTAGCCAAGGAGAGACTTTCCAATTTAGATTCAGGATGGAAATTCTCCTGATATATTCTTCGTATATCATTCCCACTCAGATCAAGGGTGTTCAACGATCTCAAAGGGCGTATGTCATTAGGAATACTTCGAAGACTATTTCCGCTGAGGTCAATCAATATGATCTTATCTAGACCTCGAAAAGAGCCCGATCTAACAATAGTAATCGCGTTATTAGCAAAAGATAGCTTTCGAAGTTTCCGCAGGTGGGTGATATTGATGTTATCTTGTGATATATCTCTAAATTCATTGTCGTTGCACAAAAAAACACGAGTACTAATGGATAGACTAAAATGTAAGGATGAAATTCCTCTCCCAGAGCAATCTACCTGGTCGTTTATGGGATCACAGTCACAACCATTGGGACACTGGAACGGAGCAGTTATTCCAGGAACAGCAGGTGAGAAAAGTAGAAGTATAACAAGAAATAAAAGAAAGACCAGACAGATGACGTTGCAAAGCGAGCCACTAATGGAACTCTTTCGCGGCAAATTGATGAGGAGTAATGAATAAGCCATGACATCCATGTATAGTTTAACATGCCTTTTCGCTGCTTCCTCATGGTACGGTTTCAAGGCAAATGCCACTGCACAAACGCTTGTGATCATCCCATGTTACTTGTTTTCCAAATAGAAATATCATGAAATCATTCAAATGCAGTTCAAACTAATGGTATACACATCGTAAGACTGTATGAAGCCACATGTAAACGTTATATAAGAATGACGTGAAGATGATTTTAAAGCTTGAAACGAAAACACTCTTGATACATACAAGAGTATGAGAACAAACTTCCACGAGTGAAAAGCTTTTTAGAATCCAGATAGTAAAATGATCCACTCACTCGCTTGTATTCATCTCATTATGTCTTCCTCCGATCCAAGAAAGACTAAAGTTGTCAATTTGACCTTCGATGACCTCCATAAAATGCACTGCCTTCGTCATCACATTTCAGAAGTGGTTAATTTTGCCGTCACATGAGTCGGAGGTTAGCACAAGCGCATCGTTTGGGAAGTCATTACCGAGCACCACCGGGTCTCCCTCTCGCATGTTCCCAAGTCATTGATGCCTTGTAGTTGGAGTTGATGTTTGTCTAGCGCTTAAAGTGTCGAAACAGTGATGTCGTCCTGTCGAACCCGCCACATGGTGAAGCAATTCGTACGCTGGGGAGGTACTTCCACAGCTGTGTGAGTTCAACTGGTCGCACACCTGTATAGATGGATGCCTCGGTTGGATGCCTCACGTTCAGTGGTTTTGGCGCGTATTGGTGATGGGCATTTACGTCAGTTCAGAAAAAAATTGTTAGATGTATGAAATGGTGTTCGCTTTACGTAAGGCCTCCGCTCTCTCTCTGACGTTCAGTCTTTCTGTGTATAAAAAAAAAAAAGAATTTAAATAAAAAATTTGAAAAAATACATATCTAAGTGTAACTGTAGATTTCATATATATACAAAATGGGTATTAAATTAAACTTATCTTTAAATAGATAACAATCGAAAGAAAGTTATGTTGTTGTTTTTACTGCATATAGCATGAGGGAAGCTCGAGTAGATGTCTTTCTCTTTGTCTTTCACTCTATATTCATCAAAATCATTCGAATATGTTTGACTAAAAGACGTTAAAACAACAAATCCCACAAAGGGTAAAATTCTCCTGTAACATACTACATGATGATAAGTATGTTTGGGGGTTTTTCTTCTCCAATACGTTTCATGAAGCATGGAGGATAAGAAATACAACCAGCTTTTTTGCACTTGAAATATTCAACCTTTAAGGCAAGAACTGAAGAGCTATCCCGATGTATTTCTTACATGGATGTCTGTTCTTGCGTGGGTATGCTGAATGTCATCAAAAGACAATGACATTGACATTCCTCTACGAATAGGTTGGCAGGAACAAACCGATGAAAGTCATTTCACAGGGTCTGAAATGTTACTGCCATAGACTACAATTAGACGTACCTAGACAACTTCTTCTGCTCGAGTGTCGTGTTGAATAGTCTTAAGTCATGGCTTGGATCTCAGAGTGAGATTTGGTGCGTTATGTTCCATCAGAATAATAATAATAATAATAATAATAATAATAATGATTTATTAAGCGCAGAAACTATGCATATATATTCTACTGCGCTGCAAGAGAGCAAGAATGTGATGTTTGATGGTTTCAGCTTGCATATTTCGATCTAATCACCGTCTGCTTATTAACAACCATTTTGCAAATAGCTCCGGACCTCACTTACCGTGTGCTTTACAATTTCCATGTTTGACATTCGGTGGAAACAATCCTACTTACATCCAAATATATACAATGTTATCAATTTCAAGACATGAAATATGTGTCTAGCTTTCAGCGACTTCAAGGGGGCTTCCTCATTTTAAACTTTAGCGTATACTCATCGTTTTTGTACTATACCCGAACCATCACTGACCTATGTGCAATTCATATGCCGATGCAATCAGGTGACTAATTAGCAAGGTATCCTGCAGAGTAAAAAGCTAACAGTTCCCAAGTCCTGTCGTCCCCTGTGGATTATCAACGTATATTTACAGGGAAATAGAAGTGCTATTCCGAATAATGTAAATGTCTTCAAGGAAGGGACTTCTAGGTCAGTAAAACAAAAAAGTTGTGAAAATTCACCCAAGAGATAGTAATTATCTATTGATTCTTAATCAAGAGGTCATTTCGCGCATTAGTCGTGGTAGTTTTGATGCGCACCGTCTCTTGTGGGCATTTCTGGGGTTTTGTCGACAGACACCCAAAGTTATTGAATGATTACTTTTAACCGGAAGTTTCTCTGATGAAAGACCTATAATCGCCATACTCCAATCACTGGATATGAATAAAGCTGAAAAGAATATTAACATCATAATAGGCCAAATAATATTATATGCGAGGAGCACTTCCGTCATTGTCATATTTGTCGAAATAAACTTTTTGTAGGCCTATCGATTTGTCAAGTTTTGTGACAAAATCGTTCATCAACATTATTTTAAATCGAATAATTATTGAGGTTTGGTTTTTATCCTCGTCTGATGTTGTCGTTCTCCATTGTTCACAGGTGTTACAAGATAGACAGATCCAGCTAAAAATAATACTCCACTAATTTGAAGGACGAGTAGATTTAGATGGTGTAAAAACACACTGCGCAAAATAGAAACAATTTTCAATGCTCTGACGTCAATATTATTTCGCAGATTACTAGTATATGATCTCCTCGCCGAAAAAATTATGAATGAAAATTTCATCGATATTGTTTTCCTACCATCTGATGCATGGGTTTGTTGTGGGCAGAGGATTTTCCCTTTTCCTCTCTTTTATATACAGAGAATAAAGTATTTTGCTGAGCGTCATAATTCCCCATAAAGTAAATTTTTAAGTTGGTAAGTAAAACGTTCAAAATATATAGTATTTTTAAAGCATTCTAATTATTAATTGATAAAATTTTATACACGAATTTCCTCGATGTATGTTGGAACTTAAATCGAAGTAAGTATTTTATATAAGTTTTGTATGTTTAACAATCAATCATACCTATAAATAAGATTGTCCCATAGAAGACAAATTATAGTTGAAAAAGTTGATTGTAACCTAAGTTTTATTGTATCTCACTAGCGCTCTGTGCCATTCTCCCCTTTCAAGTTGTAATGTGGCAACAGTGGGCGAGTAGCACAATATAGCACGAACACCGAAGCTTTGTAAAAAGATGATTTGTGGGAAAGCAGAGAGGTAGAAGAAACTGGATGGCGAAAGTTTGAAAGAATAAGAAAGTTATGAATGTTTGAACAATGGGATCACTACATCTATGCGAATCTCAAATTGGCAATTTGGTGAATCGATTGTGACGTATTTGTCGTACACCAAAATATCATTAACTTCCAACTTTCTCCCAAGCGCCTCTTCCCTCGGGGCATTACTCAAAATATATTTTAGATAGCACATTGCTATAGGTCCTCCCCCCCCCCCCCCCCAAAAAAAAAAGAAGGTTCTAAAAATCTATAAATTTTGAAAAAAAAAGTATATTATCTTAGTCATTTTTTATGTTGGAGTGGATGGGAAAATTGACCCCCGCTAGGTCATAGCGACCGTACCGATTCGGCCAATGTGAAATTCCCATAGGTATAGTGATTACAACATTTTTAAAAATCGCATTATTTCTTATTGTTTGTCCGATTTTGTTCAAACTTTCACCAATCTGCCTTTCTGATTTTTCTGCTTTTTCACAAATTAAATTATTAAAAAGGTTGGTTGCCCTTTAACATCCTTCCAAGTGGGGATATAATTCCTGCTCTCAATGAAGCTGTGTTGAACTGTGTGATGCCTTTCCATGGATAAGTTTACATGCTTCATAATCGGTTAAAACCAGAAAAAACCTAGTCCGAGCAGGATCTCGTCGCGAAAGCCAGCAGGCAAGTGGTAAAGTAATATTCATTTTTTTTCAAGAATGGAAATTTCGAATTCAATTATCATATAATCTGCAGAGCTTTGAAATCAATCTTTGGTACTCGAAAATGGCTACTACCCTCACAATATTGACGTTTAGTTCCTTTTGAATGTGACAAATGACATGAAAAAGGGCACGTATGGTCGTCCTCACAATGACATCTATATGTTGTTTGAGTTGATCTGGTTAAGCTTTACGCCAAATAAATCCAATATTCAGGTAGTTCACCTCCGTTTAATCAGCGCTTTTAAAACTTATAGTCTATGATGCATAATTACGATAGGGCAGAAACGAAATGGATTCATAGATCGTGTAGGTATAGGAGCAATAGAGAAAGGGAAAGGGCACGACATGGAATCATTCAAGGTTAAAGATAAAGTTGAGCTCTGATCATGAGATTGAATTGTGAAAGAAACTGTCTCAAAGCAAGTGGAAAAGGTTGATTCTTTAGCACATACGAATTGGTGTGTGCAGTTTTGGAATCACCAAAATGATAAGAAATTGACCCAATCCTGCTTAGAGTCACATGCAATGTACACAGAAATGTGTATATGGGACTACACACAAATGTTCGGCACAAACATTTCAGCTGTTTCTTGTCATAATTATTTTGAATGTGAGGGTATTTGAAGAGCAATCCTTTACAGGGAACATTTCTACTATGATGATCTTCCAAGAACATCGGCAGTCCTACGAATAACTTGATACAATTTTTTTTTTTCATGACTGCAGGAGACGAATTTCTTGAAAAGGGTCATTGAAAATCGTAAGCTGGAAACAAGAGGAGATAATTATGTATTCTCCAAATGGATATCGGCGTAATGAGACGGTTTCAGCTTTCAAGTGTATTTTCGAGTAAAAATGGTAGGCATTAAAGAAAATGACACAATGCCCATTTCTACATTGTAAATACTTCATATGATTTATGAATTGGTATCGAAAAATAAATGAATCTTGAATCTTGAATCTTGAATCTTGAATCTCCAATTTTCGAACAGTACATTGTATATTTTGTTATCAGGCCTAAATGTTATTATTGAAATTGGTTAAATGTCATAAGAAATATATAGCTAAAATGAAACAACAAAAATATTTCCAGCATAAATTATAGTCTGAAAGTGGAAGAAATCTCTCTCTTATATACTCTTTCTTTGTCCTCTTTCTCTCTCTCTCTCTCTCTCTCTCTCTCTCTCTTTCCATCCCTCTCTATCTCTCTCCCTCTCTCTTTATATATCTATCCCTAACTATCTGTTATCTGTTATTTCTCACATGTCTTTCTTCATACCTGTGTTTATATCTCTTTCACAGTTTCTCTGTGAAATGAGCGCGCAATGTCGGATATGTGTACCAGATCCGCCAAAATACAAGTCTTCCTTTAAAGCTACGTCACGGTAATTCTAAACAGAATTGAAGTTCGTCCCCAGTGATATTGGGGTCCCAGCGCATTTCCGATACCGTCTAATTATTCTGCAGAAGTGGTAGTTTTAACACCCTGCAACCTTGGTTTTTCTATTTTTGTGGTCCCAGAGCCTGGATTTATACACTGTGAGTGTTGAATCGAACTGCAGACTGTAGCAAGAAAAGACCTGACAGAGTAAAGTGGTAAACTAGAAGGAAGCATCGTCATTCTTATTTGTTTGGAACAAAACATTGTATTCAAACGTACGTGTGCATAGAAAACTTACTCCATAAGGTTCATGGAAACTAGTGGAATGACAGAATAGAGAAGAAAAAAAAGACGTAAAAATCTCAAGGTCTATTTCCACGAAATCGTCTATTTTGGTGAAAATAAAAACTGTATTTTGAACGTTCTCCTTCTATGTTTATGATTCAGTGTGCATGGTTCGAAATGCATGGAACAATATAGAGATTTTATATATATATACATGTATGTATGTATAGGGGGTCGGTGTAATATAGTGCTAACTCTCACATCCATGAAAAGTGAGTTACATGCACTAACGTTATCCGGATACTCAAGCGATATGTTAGTCAAATAACAGACGCAACATAATAATCCCCCATGGACATGCGTTATGATACAAACTCTCTGAAAGTGCAAATATTTACTTTTAAAAATGACTCTATTTTTAATCCATGATTTTTCTGGTACCTCTTTATGGTAGAAAAAGGTTATTACGTATTCAGTCATTTTTATAAATAGCTGCTGTTGTCCATACTAAAGTAAACCAAATCTATTTAATATCAAGGGGTATTTTTACATTTGTATCTAAAACTTTATTGTATGAAGATTCGTAAGTTTTAAAGATTTTCTAATATTTTTGTCGTGTCTTTCCCTCTATTTTGGGGCTTTAAAAAGGTCAAAAAGTATTAAAACAGGAAAGGCTTGGTAAATTCGCATCCCGTTTATCATGTTGAACTTGATGTGAGGCCACGCCCACAATTTGTAACGATTGAAAAAAAAATGACTTGATCTTTATTGTGTTGACCTGACCTCACAGGTCAACCTGTACATCAATATGAATTTGACTTTGAATGAAGTACACAAAGTAAAAACAACAAAAGGTGGGTGTTGGATGTTCCTTTCGTCGCTCTGGATTTATCCTGTCATAAACTATCATCCAAGTATTGAATGAAAGTGAAAAGGCATTTATTTGGCCTTTTCTGAACCGAATACTCCTGGGTGAGCTTATACTTCAGTGTATTTCATTTTACGAAACAATGAATTCCCTTCGCTAAAGTAACAGGGTGAGGTGTATTATCGATCTAGGATTTTTCCTCTGTTTTTCAGAGTGTAAAATGACATACGAATGGATGATGCTTTTCTGAGTAAAGCTTTTAATTCTTAAGCATGGAAGGCGGAGCATCGATCAACCTCGAAGAGGTGAATAATTAGTCTTTTCTTATCCCCGAAGTAAATGATTGGGGTTTTTTCAACGATGAGGGTCTTGAACCTAAAGCATATAAAATACGATGTAATCATTGTTTAGTGACAAAGCAGATCCTCAGTGACTTTTGGCACGGTTGTAATAAAGGAAATGTAAACGCTCTCTATATTTCAAGGGGATATCTGTAGTGAATGTCTGAGCTCTGTCAGCGTTAAAATTGTTGTTGAGATTCCATTTTGGCCAATTTTAAGCAGATATGATGAATGGAATTTCAAAGAGGAAAGAAACATAACTTGCAATTTTTGTAGGAGCACATCGACTGAAGCTGATGTAACCTGACATCCGGGTTTAAAAAAGGGGAGCTCCTCCTCCCCTTCTTAGTGAAAATATGATTAATTGAGTCTGGATGTATATCTACCATTTCACGACTCAATGAAATCGGGTATCATTAAGAGTTAGAATATTCACTTCACTTGGAACTCAGACTATGTTATGGACATATTATGCTTCTACTTACAGTGCAAGAAAATGTAAACATGTTGAAGGTATCCTAAAATGACGTCAGTCAAATAATTCCACAGACCAACAAACCACTCTACGCACACGCAATAATCCACACCGAAACAACAGAACAAACAAAAAAATAGAAGAAAAAAAAACGTGCATGAGTGAAAACCACATTTCACACATTTACGACAAGCAGCTTATTTTTCTCTGAACTTGAAGGATTCAGATAACTTGATATTCTCAAATCGTGGAAAAGTTGGAAAGTTGATATTCGGGAAAGAGACGGCAGGACCCCTTGAGAAACTGTGCCCGTATACGTCTGACTTAATTGAATTGTTTATTGCAAACAATTGTCTTCGGAGGGATTAAACTAAAATATTAACTTTGTATTTTCTTGCTTGAATTGAATTTCATTAAATATTTCGTGCACACTTTTTTCATTCCGGATTCTTATTCATTTCTTAGTTTTAATCGTTAGAATAAAACATCATGAACATTCGAGCAAAGTTTAAAGCTTCCGTGACGATGATGGTCGGTTAAGTGCACCGTCTTGTCTTGACATTTTTCAAATTGTTAGAGTTGTTTCTATCAAAATAATGTAATTATGATTGCTGCAGTAAATTGAAGAAAGAAAGGAAAAGGGGGCACTCACAGTATGGACAAGTACGACTTGCCCGTATCATTTTGATAACGATGGATTTTAGTGGTTGTTGTTGATCTTCAAAAACATTACAACTTTATAGCTATTTTGTATTATTTTGAAGGTTAGCAATTCCTAGTACGATTTATCATTTACGATAACAAAAACAAATCCTTAATGCAAATTATTGCTGCTAGAATTATTCCTATTTATTCATACCATCTCTCTCTCTCTCTCTCTCTCTCCAACTCTTTCTCTTCCATCTCTTTCTCTCTCTCTCTCTCTCTCTTTCACTTTCTACGCGTTTCTCTCTAGCTTTTCCTCTTTAAATTTATGTCCTGCTTCTCTCATGTTCTTATACTACTTTCTCTTTTTGACTCTCTTTCTCTAGCCACCCCCACCCCCGCTCTCGCTCCCCCCCCCCCCCCTCCCCCCTCTCTCTCTCTCTCTCTCTCTCTCTCTCTCTCTCTCTCTCTCTCTCTCTCTCTCTCTCTCTCTCTCAGTGAAGGTCAGTGTCACTTTCAAGGATCATTAGGAACCTCAAACGTCTTCTGTGGCCATCTATTATACGGTCGGTTTCATGAATGGCGAAGATACATTATTTGCTCGGACACCTTGGTCAATTGTCTTCACAGCTTTTAAAGCACGATGCTTGCCGGGCTAACACAGATGTATTCCTCTGAGTTGGAACACGTTTTTTTCTCGATGACTTCACAACAAGACATGTATTCATCTTTAATCGGTAATATGATGGGATTTGACAACCTTTTGACGAGTTGACGTGGCAAAGACACTAACAAGATATTCATGGATACTGGACAACGAGTTATAACGAGACTCTGTTGTTCTTGAAATTGTGACATACGTCACCATCCTACTTTACGTCGTTACATCTTGAAGTAGGAGCTGAGTTGTTACAAATAACTTATTTACAAATTTCAGTAAGGATGTATTTATCGACATGTATTTACATGAATCTATTTTTTGTATATACTGTACATAGAAATTATGGACCACCAATGACTTAAGGACAGGATAGGAAGGATCTTATTCTCGCCTCTATCATTTCACCCTGGAGTTGCATTGGTTCTGGTCATGGGGAAAGGGGGGGGGGGGGGCGCGCATTTCTTACTATAGCTGGATAGAACTGCGAGGGAGAGTATTGTTGAAGACGGTCAAGTGATCTTCTTGTTATGTTTTTCTCTTTCACCTCCCCCCTCCCCCTCTCCCTCTCTGTCTCTGTCTCTCTCTCTCTTTCTCCCTCTCCTTCGCTCTTACTCTCACTCTTCCTTGAAATATATTTCGACACATGTGAGAGTAATCGTATATCTTCTTAATAGCTTTTCAAACCTTAAATAACGTACTCATTTCAATGGGCTCATTGGTGACAATGAGCTCCCACTATGCCTTTTCTTTCAAAATTTTTGTGCACATATAACGTTCTTATTCACGTCGACCTTAAAAATAGGGAAAAAAAGACAATGAGAAAGAAGAAATGCAGGGAAAACAAACATAACATAAAACCAAAAACCTTCAAATTTTGATATAGAAAGAAAAGGATGGAGTGGACTAAGAAAAAAGAAGAAAATATCGATTTCGTTCATCTCACATTCCATTTTATAATAAAAACATCGGAAAATATATATTTTCATGATTAAATTCTCACCCGATCTAGAAAACGGCATCAGCACCAAGTCCACTCGAGGAAAACCACAGAGGTTATAGATATGCCATTAAACTTCTACCAAGAATGAAAACCTAGTACCCCCCTATAGAGTGTGACGAATTATTCATTACACCTTTGAGGACCTCGAGATGTGAACGACCGGCGATCATCAATAGATATAAGGAGGAGAGAATGGGCATGAGACGAACCACCGGGTCCCCTTCCATTATAAAAGCCACCGCACATCTTATCAATGGCGGATTTATGGGGGCACAAGAGGCCCGTAGCCCTCCCCTCCCCCCATACACACACACACTTTTTTGAGGCAATCTGGCATACCTTAAGTACACAGACAAAAAAAAAGTTACCCCATAATTGTGTTATTGTGCCCCCCCCCCCCCCCCTTTTTTGTTGTTGTTGTTGTTGTTTTTGTTTTTGTTTTTGTTGTTGTTTTTGTTTGTTTTTTTGGTTTTGTTTTGTTTTTTTACAGAATCCCGGGTCCGCTCCTGCAACTTACGTCGACTACGGTATGACTGAGTGTCGATACAAATTGCAATATGATTAGATGTGGATTTTTTAATTTTCAAATTGTATCGGACAGTTTCTAATATAAATATCAGTATCAATTAACACTCTTTTTATTCAAATTCATAAGTCACGTACTTGATTCATAAAGCCTTCATTCAATTAAGCATCGCATGGTCACGTGATCACGCAAGAAACTCGTTCCTGCATTCGAATTAATTTTGGAACATCCAATTTGGCGTGTTGTGCATTCAATTTAACAATTTTCCACCAACATGATTTGTGATACTTTTCTATTGTCTTGTATGTTGGTGTGACATGATATTTGCCATTCAAGATAGGACCTACATGTTTTTGGTTATGGCGTATTTTAAAGACCCCATCGTTTGAGCGAATCACGTGGATAGATATGTATTGTAATGGTTTTATATAAAAACTGTTTTACATTTATTTTCTTTGTATTTAAAGGGAAGACACATTTTAGAAGATATCTTAGAAGGCAGGAAGAGGAATGAAAGCTCTTTTACCGCTATTTCAGGCAGGAGATGATAAAGAATTACAAACAAAACAGGGGGTTAATGACTTGCGTGTTAAATTGAATGAACATACTCAGAATTTGACTGCCCAGTTGCGAATTTGAATGCCCGGGGTGTACTTTCGGCAATTGCCGATGAATTTTAATGATTCTTACATGCAAACGTACTAATTTGAATTAATGTACGGAAATGAACTTTAATGATAAAAAAAATCAAAATTCCTTGCTCGAAACACTAAACTGAATGACTTAAATACCCTTTTTAATGACAGAAGACGCGGTAAAACGATGGTTTTGCTAAATGGAATGAACGGTTCATTGAATTGACTCAAAAAAAGTGCAAAATTGACCGGAAACCTATACTATTTACAAAGACTGGCTCAGGAAAAATTTGCACTTCTGAAGTTCCATATACTAATTCTATTTCATATTTCATGCAGAAGTGGGGTCGGGAGGTGTGCGGTGGCCCGTAGAAGATCATTGTGTTTTCAACAGAGATCCCCACCTCAACTACAGTCCTAATCCCTCGCTGTACAATTAGGCCACTGCCCGTCACTCGTCCGTTGTGCTAATTAATAAGAAAGGGCGTTGTGGAGAAGTAAATATTTTATGAGGCTCCCTGAAATTTGATCCCTATAATATATTAAGGATTAATATTTCAAGACTCCACCCTACTCTGATCAGAACCATATCCACTGTTGATACATTGATCTCATACTTCATATTAATTTATTATTATTATTTCTTTCTAATATTTCTGTGTGATTCCAAATTATTGGCCGAAGAAGGAGTCACAGGAGGGTGTAATATGTATGTTAATACAGATGAGGCTATAGCAAGACTAAATAAGACAACAAAAGCTCTCTTCACATTCTACCATGATCCCTTTATGCAATCTACGTTTACGTTTGCTACCCGTGCCAGCGCTACTCAAAGTGATATTGATAATTTATATTTTTATATTTTGTGTCTCTTTGCTCCTCTCAAATCGTGCAATATGAGTTGCCAAAAACAGATAAATTTACTACAAATAAAGCATACGTGGACTCGTACATTATTATAAATTTCCTTTTCTTACGTTTATGTTGTCGTTTATAGATGTGCACACTAGCAAACAAGCAAATCACTCGTTGATAACATGAAAAAATGCAGTATATACTCCCTGCCGAAAAGAACACAGTGTCCCACAGTGTGTTAACAGTGTGTTAACAGTGTGTTCACATAGTCGACTCTGTGAAGATGTGATTCACAATGTTAAAACGCTCCAATTTAACAGTGTGAAGATGATTTCACACTGTGGACACCTCCACAGTGTGGTTTACCAGAGTGTTCACATAGTGATGTTCACACAGTGTGAATGCTCACAATGTCACAATTTTGTGTGAAGATGATTTCACACTGTGTTGCACACTGTGTTTCACACTGTGGACACTGTGTTCTTTCCGGCAGGGCTACTCCAGTCGTTTGACACATTCCACCTGTTAAGCCAGGCTCACACGATGCGTCATTTTGCTGACGCTGGGAACGTTTCAGTAACTTGTATCTTTTGCGCGTCATGAAAGAGTGATATCGTTTCGAAAGTGATGCACAAAGTGAACAGTGCTAACAATACTCTTAATAACTGACGTATGCGTTAATTTCCTTCACAGGCTCGAATTAGCGCAGGCGCTGACGCAATCGAAATGACGCCTCGTGTAAGCCGAGCTTTACTCATTGAAAAGGGAGAGTGAAGGGCGTTTTCATTTTAATTAAGTCACTGCATGGTAAGTAATTCAGCAACTTTAAAGGTTCTCTCTGAATATATATATATATATATAAAACCCTCATCATTCGTTTTAAGGTTCAGACATCGAGAGTATATATAGTATTTGAGGAATAATCAAAATATCACTTCCCTTAAATACCCCCAGGGAGATAAAGTATACCTTACAGATCAATACGCTTTCTTCGTACATAACCAAAGGTAAGAAGTATAGTATATTCAAATCGATAAATCACTTATTCAATAGCATATATTACTGGAACAATGGCTACTTCCTGGATAGCAGTATAATGTTCCTAATCAGAGTAACTAAATACGCCCATAGTTTAACTGCTGGTCAGCATAGGGGAATTACCCGACACGTCGTGCAATCCAGATCGCAACCGTCGTCGTTTCTCAACGGTCATTCCTCAAAAAAAAAAAAAAAAAAAAAAAAAACAGTGACAGACAGTGGCAGATTTCGGGGGAAGGGGGGGGGGGGGAACCGCCTTTTGAAACCCAAATGGCATACCCTAAGTACACACACACACCAAAAAAAAAAAAAAAAAATGCCCCCCTTAATTGTGTACTTTTCGGTATTGTAACACGCCCCCTTTTATGAATACTGGATCCGCCTCCTATAACAGGCATCAATTCGTAAAGATGAATGTGTTTCAAAATTGGCAACAATTTTATTCTTTTTCAGTATACAAACTATGGAAAAGGAGGCCCTGTATAAAATAATAGGATTGTTTCTACTTGTATATGTGTATATGTTCTTTTGTGCACGTGACACGCATACCTCGCTATATACATGTACATGTGCTCTTATTTCATTTATATAAACACGTACGTGTAAGTCTGCACCTGAACACTGGAAACTTAAAACAGATCCTTAGCCTATTATAGAAGTATGATAAAATCTTCTTTGATAAATGATAACGAGGTTGTTATTGGAGGTAAACAGGTCCTGTGCATTAATCATAATGACACAATTATATTTTTACAGAAAAAACACCTTTCCTTACTCTCTTTTTACATTCAATTTTAAAACTGCTTTTAACACAACTTAAACCTTTATTCGGCCTCAACGTCATCTTTTTTGTAGGAATAAGGGACGGCTTCAACATGGAATAATATTTCTAATTTTTACCCCCAAAACCCGACAAATGAGATGTCAGAAAATACTGTATTGACCCCTACAATTCTAAAGCTAAATATAGATTACCTGTACCACAGAGTCATTCCATTGAAATTGAACTATACAAATGAGTATTGCTACCGTTAGATGTTTATAAGTTTTTAAAGTATTTTGATCGACAAAAAGAAAAACCCCAAAGCAACATTTGTCTGTTCTACTTAATAGTCGCAGAAAATATCTAAACAGGGAATCAAATGTTCAATGTGTCATTAGGAAAGCTGGTGTCTTTCATGTCACTTCTAACGATATTTCATAAAGAATAAATATATTACTGCATTGTGACATTTTGCATAAAGTTTAAGTGCAGTTTAAGAATCATAAACAATTACATACAGTTTCCATTTCATGTTAACATGACAGTAAGACTTTATACCTCTAGAAATCGGTAAGATCAGTAAAATATTCATAAAACATGCAAAAAGTCATCGCGATATAACAAAAATCGACATTAGTCAAGGAAATAATCAATAATTGGGATAATAGAATAGATGTTAATTGAAGAAATATGGCATTTATTTTTTTTAAATCCAATATTGTTTGAATGTCCTTCAAAGACAATCATGAGCTGATATCTTCCTTGAAAAATAGCAGAACATTGCCTCTATATGGATTACATCATGCTCTTTGTAATTCCCCTTGCAGCAACAGACTTAGCATAAAATGCGACATTTGCTTTTACAGAATAAATACGCAGACAAGAAAATGTATTTTTCTTACCAGCCATATAACCGCTACCCATCCACGTGTAGCTGTGTACATAGCATTAGTGTAACCTAGTCGAGAATCCAATAACGGAATTACGAAAATACTCTCATTGAAATTAGACCATTCCCTCTCAGTCTGGCCAAGTGGGAAAATCTCTGCCGAATTGCGAGAGTGAAATTTTTTTTTTAATCCTGCTCGAGTCCACGTTACCCTGCTCCCAATTTTAAGATTACCAATAATGATAATACAATGTCGTTTTTATGGGGCTCAATTAGTGGTATTGGATAGGTATGCTGTGGGACATGAGCGTCGTGCGTATTACGGCCCAAATCTCAAAAGCCAGACTATTTAAAGAGAATATGGAGGTCTGTAAAAGAAAAAAATATTTTGTGAGCTTTCTCAGTCTTTTTATGTCAGTGTGGAAGAATGTCATATTAGAAACGTTCCCTGAAAAGTATTACACTTACAATGCCCTCAATATTCGAAATAGGCGAGAAAAAGCTAAAACGCTTGGACCAAACATTCATGCCACACATTATGTGTGTAGTCCGATATATATATATATATTTCTGTGCGCAGTACATGTGACTTTCAGCAAAAAAAAATATCATTTTGATGATTCCAAAACCTCACAATATACACCAATTTATAATCAAGCTGAGTCGCTATTGCTTTCAGACAGTTTCTTTCACAATATGATCACATGGCCAGAACGCATCTTTACCTTTAATACTGGTATTACACACAAAAAAAAAATCTTGCTGCAACTACATAGGTAGTAAACGCGAATGTGATGTCACACACAAGCATACCGTTGAATAAAGTGACGTCTGTATCAATAATCGACAGAAATTGACTTACTATGATATATTCTTGTTCGCAAAGTACACCCTTATTCTGTCTATGTACATGCAAGTTAGAGTATGTAGCTTTCCTTTACTGCGCCGCTATGTCTTGTCGTATTTAGAAAAGGAATGAATTTAAATTCCAATACACCTAACCTGAACTTGATAAAAGTAATGGATTGGAGAAACATTAATTTTGTGCATGTAATTTTAGCTCCTCGTTATTTATCTGGCGTCCTATCAATAACTGCATATCAACTCTCCAAAATTCAGACAACAATGTTCTTTGAGTTGTCTCTTTTTCATGTCTATTGAAAGAAAATCGCTTTATGTGATATTTTCTAAAAACAGAAATATATCCTTCTCTCTCTCTCTTTCTCTCTTTAGTCCTTGTGACAACATGTTAACAGAGATCCAGTGTTTGACGGGACGTTTCTTACAGATACGACATGGAGTTCAGAACCCAAATCATTTTATATCTGAAACATTTTGCTTCTTAATATTTTGTTTAAACTGTCGTCATTAACATTCTTATTAAGGACTGGTGCCGTTGTCCAGTGGTTTAATCACTTGACAGGGAAAGCAAAGTTCGTGGGTTCAAACCCCGGCGCGGAACTTATGTTCTTGAGCAAGGCATTTTATCTTTATTGCTCCCCCCCCCCCCCCCCCCACCCAGGTGTTAAATGGGTACCCCATAGGATGCGAACGTAATTGTGGCTGGAATAGCAACATATGCGCCTGTAAATTAATGGTTGCCAGGCTGGAATTCTCACAAGAGGAGTGAAGAATGTGCACTATAGAAGTATAGAGTCGTAACTGAATCTAATCTTAAAATCATTAGATTATTGCAAGATGAACTTTCGTATGAATTCAGTTTTTACATTTTGATAAAGAAATATGAGATGTTATCAAAATATATTTGTATTGTGACTGAGAATGCATTAAAAATTGATTGTTACCCTTTGTTTGTCTTTTTTATTTCACTATTCTTGTTTTTAGTATACATATTCATTTCATAATTACAAAAATTATCATGAAGATTATTGTTATTACAATTCATAATAAAATTATATCAGTATCGGACTCTTGGCATTTGTATGAATATAGGTCACATCATGAAAGGATTTAGAGAAAAAAAAATCTAGTCTCCTCCTGCCTCCTAAACATGATATGATGATTTGAAAAATATAATGAAAAGTTTGAATAAAAATGCGGTAATGAAACAAACCTCTATAGGGGTCAGTTTTCGTCATCAAAATGTTACACGTAAGCTTAATAAGTTGACTCGATTTTCATCAGCGTTACTATCTTTTCATAGCAATGGCGTTAGCATCGTAAATGACGTATCCCTTGGATGCTGTTTGCTGAATTACGTTAATAATTCAAATGATAAAACTTCTTTCAGAAAAAAACAGGGTGGATCTGCACTATACAGGTATAAAGTCATTCTCAATAGTTGTTTTTTTGGTTTGGGTTATGTTACCATGGTTACTTTGAACGCATGACGAAACGCCGACCAAGTTTTTGTGACGATAAACATCAACAAGACTGTTTTCTGGTTACATGTCGTTTTTCCGAAGGTTCATAATTCCGAAGGTTCGTTACTCCGAAGGTTTGTAATTCCGAAAATGAAAAAGAGTTCACATTTCCGAAGGTTCGTAGTTCCGAAAAGTTATGTAGGGCCTCTATTGCATTTTGGGAATTACGAACCTTCGGAATTATGAACCCTTTTTCATTTTTGGAATTACGAACCCTGTTACATTTTCGGAGTTACGAACCTTAAGAATAACGAACATTCGGAGTAATGCATCAAATGTTCGGCATTATGAACCTTTTATCATTTTCGGAATTATGAACCACCTGCTATGGGAAATTGTGTTTCGGAATTACGAACCGTCGGAATTATGAACCTTCGGAAAAACAAACATTCGGAAAAACGAGTACCCCCCCCCCCCCCCCCCGATTATAATATATGTATCTAGGTCTATTTCAACAAAGTACATGGAAGGTGTTTTCACTCCAAGCGGTATCAACCCGATACCGTTGTTTTTACGAAAGATGAGCCTGCTTGATATTACAACACCTTTCACCAAGAAAATCGGTTCGGAAATGTACCATTTACACAAGGTGTGACGTATTCGGGGTCCATTAGAGATTTCAGAGTTAGCATAATGATACCTAGGCGATAGAGCGTGAATCAACTGGTCAATATCTATCGCCTTTCAGCTTGTTTTTATACCCGTAAGATGGCGACGAACAAGAAACTGAGAGAAAGAGGTGAGAAAAAACATAGTTTACACGTCACTTGAACACATCGAGAGAAGAAGGCTTACCCTTAACGAGAAGTCCAAAGCTTTGACGTCCCTTTCTTGGAGGACTTAACGCTCTTGTTTGAGGAATAATTGGAGCAGTGGCGGTATAAGGGGATGGTGTGACTATTCCCCCACCCCCCCCCCCTTCAATTTTCCTTTCTTTTTGTCGGTGATTTCGATTTTTATTTCCGATCTATATTGGTAAATCCCAAAACTTATGATCCCTTTCCCTTTCTTTTCATTAGAGGGGGGGGGGGGCTTGTCGACAAAATGTTTATATAACTACCACCCCCCCCCCCTTTAAAAAAATGTTTAGCAACGCCCCAATTTAGATGGCAGGTGCATCTTTCTTTCTCGCATTATGACGGCACCCTTCCGTGAAAAAGCAGAACAAATTACAAAACTTAGGTCAAAATGCAAAAAAAAAAATATTTTGGAAAGCTTTAGTGTACATTTCACAAAGCGTTTCGAAGAATTTAGTGGGAAAAGGAAGAGGAATCTGAAATAGCAATTTATGAAATACATGTTACATAATTACTGACGTGTTAAGAGAAATACACCTTTTAAGGTTTAATATCTCATAAGATTTTTTTTAAAGCTTTTATCTGACATTGACTCTTTTGACGTAAGTATTTTTTGCTTGTATAAATTATGTTCACATCTAATTAAGATACCAGCTCAATTACCCAAGAAGTTGGGCTTTTTAAAAACTTTTTTGTTAAAAAACTATTATCATGCATATATGGCCACGAAAATGAAAACTTAATTTCACAAACACAGATTATCATCCCTATTTGAGTCTGTTAATTCAGGCATAGTACAAAAAAAATTATATTGATAGATTGTACCTAATCATTAACGTATTGTTTTATGAAATCGTGAATTAAATTGAAAATGGATGTATCAGAGTATATTCTCAATAATAACAAAATTCTCAGTACTTACTGCAATGAATCGATCGAGTAAATAACGCTTTTGCCTTTCAGTTTGATCATTTATTTTGACAATCAGCATTAAGACTACACGACTTTCAAACATAATTGAACAACAAAACTAATGAATCATTATTCCAGATATCTAAGGGTAAAGCCACTTCAATTTCTAAAAACTGTGACACTCATGTGTGTCAGGAATGCTATGAAAAGTGAAGCGATTTCAGGACAGTTATTAGGCACCTCTGTTTTAAAAAAATGTTAAGTTAATATAATTTGAAAAAACTTGTCTACATTAATTGACATTTTCAGTGTTACAGTGTACTAGTAATTCAAAATCGTTAAATTGCAATATTCAGACTAAGCAACAGCTTTTGACCAAAGAAAATCTTTTGCAAAAAAAAATAAAATAAATGAAACTCGATGACATGAAACTAAACTCTGTAATCCATCATTCTGGCGAAGTGACCAATTGTCCTGGTGATTTTCACGGATGGTATTAGATTTTTCCCTTTGAGACTTACAATAGCCGTTGAGAACCTCATCTAGCCTCAAGGACTCTAGGAAACATGGTTACTTTATAAGTTCAATCACTCGGCGGATCGCTTTTCACTGTTGGGGTTGGTTTAATCTAAAGGTTCGATAAACTTCCGAGTATTTTTGCATTTTGCGCTTGGATATCGAACCCAAGAGGTTCAATGAGAAATCTGCAAAGCAGCTTTCGTAATCCGATGTTATTATCCGTCAAAATCTTTAACCAATAGATGGATATTTCAGAGGGGTTTTTTTTCTTCAAATTTCAAACCCATTTATTTCCTTAAAATAATTAAATAATTACAAAATGAAATTTACATTGACAAAGGCATTGTGGAAAGAGGCGAGATTCCCAGCTAGGAAGCATATGGATTGCGTTCGGGTCGGCGTAAACACTATTCACTTTCGACGATCATAATCATCATTAATTTTGTTTTCCTTTGAAAAAAAAATGCTAAGAACATAATTCTAATTCCACATTAATTATACACATACAAATATTTCGCAAAAAGTAAATGGATATCATGACAACGGAAAACCAAAATTGATTTATCTTTATTCTATTCACTTGTTATTTCATTTTCCAGATTTCGCTCTGATCTTGTGATGATTATATGATTAATAATTAAAAGTTGCATTTTCAAACCTATATAAACCGTACTCCTAATCCGATGTTATGATCCGTATACAAATCTTCCTATTCGTATGCGAATCCACCATCATGACCATTAATGTTGAGTAACGACTCCTTAAGAGGCAGAAAGCTTAAAGTTAATAACGAGCGCATACTGGTATTGCGTCTTAATTGTATTGTTTCTTTTCTGAGGTCCTCGCAATTGTCAGAGGGTAAGATTAATAAAGATTTACACAACTTCCTTAAATTTTGATATTATGAATACATTAAATACTATTGAAAAAAATAGACAGCATAACTTTCCACCCGCGTAATACTCACCATATACCACCTTCCTGTTAGAAGACCCAGAAAAAAAAATCCACTATACATTTCCTTGTGAAGGAGACCCTATATAGACTTTAGAAATAGTTGTTCTGACCATTCTCCGTTCTGAAACTTGAGAAAAATGACAGGCTATGTGCCTGTTAAATGGTAAAATGTAATCGTGACTCTTCACTGTCGGAGGAAGAAGAAGAAGAAATATCTCAACCATCAAAGAGCAACATTATTTGTGATACACGAAAAGTAAGCCAATATTTTTTAGTGATATACGAAAAGTAAGCCATTGTGTTAAAGGGATTCGGTAACTTTGTGGAGGCTTGATTTAATAAATTGTTGAATTTTGATATCTGTCTTGTATAGTGATGTTCAGAAGGATAAATAAAGCCAGGCATAGAAAGGTTTTCAAATATATAATGCTATTATTAAGACATCTATGATTGAATACTCCCAGTTACGAAAGCGTATGGCCATACGCTTTACTCTAACACTGAGTCTATGGGGGAAAATGAGTCTGGCATTTCCAGTCACTTGTATATGTTTACTTTTGTGAAGCACATGACGATTTTGAAGTGCTTTTTTTTCTGGGCTTCATTTTTACACCATATTACATACACTGGTAGCATGTAAGGCCAGGCAGCTCAGATTTTATCAAGCCTCTACAAAGTTACTAAATCACTTTAAATCTTTATCAATTTCTTGGCAAATAGTATAATAACGAAAACAAATTTTCAGGTGGCACGAAACTCTCCAAAGTTTGTATGAATGTATGTCACAACGGGTTATTTTTTAGGAGCGTTCGAAAGACCTGCGAAATCTATAAGCGGAATTAATGTAGGCGTACTTCAATTAATAGTGGTGGAGCCATTACTACAAGTCAATAGTTGTGTCACTCAACATGTATGAGGGAATATAGTTAATAGATAATTGGCAATTTCCGCGTCACTTTGATCTTTCATGTGCCAAAACATTTCACAATTAAACATGCCCACATGATTGATATCAGTCCTCCTACCGACTTACCGCTGTGTACTGAAATACTAAATATGAATGTATGAATGAATGAATGAAAAAATAAAACATCGAAAAACAGATTCATAGATGTTATGAAAAAAAATTAATTGATTAAGAAATATGAAGCGATGAGCTTTAATGAAGATGGAGTTTATTTATACCTTGAAATAATGCAAAATTAGTCCTTCCTCAAGGGAAACAGCTAAAAAAAAATCTCCACAAAAATATGTACATAAACAGGCTACATCCAGGGGTGTCACTAGAGGGAGGTGTGGGGATGTGACACCCAGTGCCGTATATAGATAGAGTCTGGCCAACTCGGCTCCAGTTGGGTAACAGCATGGCGCATATCCCTTTGTTTGGTAAGCTTGCAACAAAGGAATATACGCCATGTTGTTACCCATGTTGTTAACTGAAAGCGAGTTGGCCAGACCCTCTCTATATACGGCACTGGTGACCCCCCCCCCCCCCCCCTTCCCCGATTCAAAATAGTCTAGCGGGGCCCTTGGCCTTATCGATCAGGGTTTGTTTGTTGGTTGGTTGTTTTTTTTTTTACAAAGAATCGAACTACAAATACTAAATATTGCAAGAAAAGGAACACCCATTTGGAACAGACTATGTGGTAATCATTTTGCTTAAAACCTGCCACCAGACTTAAATATTGTTGAATATATTCATTCAAAAGTTTGAAAACGGGATAAATGTTAAAAATGTGTTATATCATTACTTCGTATACAGTGCGTATACGAAATAGCAACAATATCTTTACAGGTAAAAACATTGATATTCGTATGTTTGCACGAAAAAAGAAAGAGAGAATGATATTGATAATGATAACAATAATAATAGTAATGATAATAATAAGAAGAAAATTATCATTATTATTAATATTATTATTACTAGGATAATTATATAATAAAAATAATTATAGTAATAATGATAATATTGATAGGATTAATGACAATAATAATACTTATGATAATAATGATAATGATTTTGATAATGATAATAATAACGATAATAATAAACAGAAGAAAAACACTTCCTGCATTCTTAGCATGATTTCCATCAAAATCATTGCATTTTATCCTCTCCGACGGTAACTAAAATAGTCATTCTATCCATTCCGACTATGAGAAAAAGATTTTAAATACAAACTGTGTCCTAAATGCCGTAAATATTTTGTTTAGAAAAACACATTATTGCTTTTTGAAAACGGAAATGCTGTGTTTGTTGCTAATCAAACAGTTGTTAAAATCACTTTCAGGGCGGCATTCGTGAGCCTGTGTCTGACCAGTCTCGAACCCTGCAGGAATCTGACCTTCATTTTAGTCTGGGCCCTACCACAGCAGACGACCGATCAATTAAAATACTCCCTTTTGTTTAAACGATACCCTCGATGTCATGTTACACATGACTATTGCAGACAGGGACACTCGATCACATCGTAAGCGTGCGGCGTTCACATTAAAGCCCCGTTCACATGGGAACTGGTGAACCGCCTCGAAACCTCGCCGCGGCAAAGTGGGGGTGAAAAAAAAAGTAGCTACGCGCAACAAAGGCCTATATAAACGTACCCACTGATATGTTCATCATGGAAATGTATTTTAAGATTCAGAAATGTTAAGCTCACTACGCTTATGTCATTTTATTTTATTTCATGTATTTTCATATATTTTGGGGCATAATTTGTGACGGGTCCGCTCGCTATTCATAAGAACCGCTATTCACAGAAAACCGCTATTCATTTAACACTCGCTATGAATAGCGGTCCTTATGAGTAGTTATGAATAGTGGTCCTTACGAATGGATGTCCTTATGAACAGCGAGGAAATTTGTCTATGGTTTACTCACTATTCAGAAGGACCGCTATTCGTGCAAAACCGCTATTCATTTAAGGCCACCGCACACCTTACGATTGGTCTGCGATCCGATTTCAGAAGAAAATGTAATATCATTTGACAAATCATTCAAAAACGAAAAATATTTTTGATTGAGGGTCTGAATAGTCGTACAGATAGTAAAATTGATAATACGGCCTTTGCCGATTTTTCTAATCGGTGGAATGACCAGATAGGCTCCGAGTCGTAGTGACGTCACAAAAATCGTACGACTGCCTACGATTTGAAACTAATTTTGCCCTTATTCCCTGTAGAAAGCTGAAAGCTCACCCAAACCCTATGCTTAGTATTCATATTACTTTTCAGAACCTGAATAGGGTAGATTTCAATATTTAATGCCATAGCGATTTATTTCACAAATCGGATCGCAGACCGATCGTAAGGTGTGCGGTGGCCTTTAGTCACGCGTTATGGATAGCGGTCCTTATGAATAAGTGGCCCTTATGAATAGCGGTCCTTATGACTAGCGAGGTTACCCCATTTGTGAACGAAGCATTAGAAATGCAATTCTATGTCAAGTTATCTCAGTTCAGCAAGTTGCACAGGTTTCCGTAATGATGAGACATGCTTCTTACTAAAATATATTCGTAAATATGGGTTTATCTATATTAAACGATCTGTAATGACGCACTAATGTTACCTTGTAAGCATTGTTGAACTTGTCAATAAAGATTGACTAATCTTGTTTTATTACTTCATTGTAAATGATGGTCTTGTATTAAAGGCATGATTGTGATTCACCTCACTTTCGATGATATGTAAGTGGAAATGAATAAACGTAAAAGAAATGGCATATGCATGTGCATGTATACGCGCCATGAGAGCGCACACATAGTTCACTCGAGTTGGAAATATACACAGGAACAACGCCACATGAATTCAAGCACGGAAACTTATTTGTCTGAATAATGGCGAATTAATAGTAATATCGCTTACAATATAGAGTTTCTACAGCCTAGAAAAAAAATCCCCAACTCTAGACCCTCTCTTCCTGGCTTCTCCCTGTCCTATTTCTTTCCCCTCCTCGATATCCAGAACATGAAAAATTACCAGGCCCTTCCTCCATTACGACAACTGTCGCCGTCGGCCTAGCATGACCTGAACAAAGGGACTTCCTTGACAAATGAGTATCGCTATATTAAGTCATCCATCCGAACGTAATTCAAGAGTTCTCCGATAAATTCATCCCTGTAAGTGTTGTTCTTAATATACTTGATCATCTTGATAACATAGGTACGAAGTTGCAATCCCTTAAAGGTACTTTACTTTTAAAAAAATGCTTCTTCCATTTAACTGTCTGGTATCTTTGTTTTGTCTTTCATACGAATTTCCTTTCACTTATATTTTTTCTTCTCTTATCTAGGGAAATGATAGTGTCTTTCGCTCGCTCGCAAAATGTAGAAAAATAAGGATTTCTGGCAACGAGGTACCGGTACCCGATTATAATTTATATCTCATATCTTATTATTTTTGTGACGAGATAAGCTTTTCACCCCCCCCCCCCCCCCAAAAAAAAAAAAAAAAAAAAAAATCTTGCTTGCTTGATCCGTTTGCTCGGTGGAATTTAAAAAATGGAAGGTTGATATTCGGTTTGGGCAAGATGAGTCAGCCCCTCCCCGCTCGCAGAAATGTGCGCGTAGGTAAATGATTTTAAGTTCACTTAAGCAAATGTTCCCCCCCCCCATACGTTTGATTTTGCGGCTTTTTCAAATTTTCGAGTAAACTAGTACCTTCGAAATTTGAAATTTGATAATTTTAGGGGTGGCGCTTGAACAAAAATTTTCTGAACTGCCCCTTCCTTCTTTATATATATAAATATATATATATATATATAAAGAAAACTGCTAGAAGTGTTTGTAATGCAATGTGACCAATTATATATATATATATATATATATACGCATGATACATGTATATACAGAATACTGTTTCCGCTCCTGCATCAGCCAACAAACCTACCCACACTGTGGTAAAGATCACGGAGGTGGGGATGCACCGTTGGTTGCTTACACAAGCCGTGATCACAAGCCGTGATCACAAGCAGAACAAAATGGACACAACCAAACGGGGTACAACCCTTTTTGACAGAAGTTGACGGCGCGTAACTCTTTTCAGACCTCGGCTGGATGCGCCGTTGCCCCACAACTCGCCGCTACTACGTCATTTTTTCTGAATTAATGCGCGCCAAAAGAGGAAACAGAATCCATAGCTGTCTGTATCAAATTATCATCCATTAACTGATTCGGTCGGCTTAGCCTCTCAGAAAGCGGAAGGTCATTCTGAAAATGAAAAAGGCACTATGATTTCACTATTTGTTGTGCTTAAAAGCTACCTTTAAAATGTGTGCGCAGGACATACAAAGGAAAAAAGAGGGAGAGAGAGAGAGAGGCGTGGGGTACGAATTGAAATAGGAAACCCGAGACATTTAGAATTACTGCATTGTACAACTAATCAAGTTAATACAGTTGATCCCAGATGTATTTGTTCATCATTTAAATCCTTCCAATAACTGAAGTATTTAAAAGAATCTACATACCGTATATTTGGATCTCTGCTGTATGTACATGTATATGGACTCTGCATGTATACAATATCTTCCAAACCCGGTGGAATTCAGTTCAAATCAGTCAAATTATATGTTCCCTTTGGACAAGCGATTGTTTTACACAGGTACTTAAATAAATGCTGAATTGTAATTCTTATAAGAGTGAAATATATCAACATGTACATGTACATTTAGGTTAGGTACACAGGTCTTTGCTGTACATTTAATTTTTTTTTAATGTCATCATAATATTCATACTAACCATGCTAACGACTTTAAATGCAAATCATGCATCAACCGTTAGACAGATAAAAGATGTGGAAGACATAGTACAAATTTGTATTTAATTGTGCTATCAAAAGAGGCTTCCAGCAAAATGGCGTGAAAATGTTTCAATTTCAGTATCATAATTTAATTAAAATGAAATATTTTATTCACTGTTTTGGCTTTGTGAACAACAAGTTATCACTCATTGAAATGCAAATCCTGAATTCAGGAGTATTTTCTGCTACCCCCCCCCCCCCCCTTTATCAGTGTTTAATTATTTTTATTCCGTTCTCGTCATCATTTCGTTCCATCTTGATTCATGATGGGGCATCGTTGGAACATGATGCATGGTACCAAAATTTAATAGGCATACCAGGCAAGTCAAACTTCAACTTAGCTTCAGCTCATTACGTTGACAATGCTATAATTAAGAGTGGACTGTTAAGTCTATTATAACCCGGCTATTGTTGAAACACATGTCCACAGACCTTACCGCTTTTCATGCCATTATACTGTGAAAGCGCATTGCATCAATGTGTATCGTTCTCCATTCAGACATGTATACGTACTTGTGTCAATAAATTTAGGATAATGCAATTACTGTTAATACTAATAGAAAATGTAAGTATTTATTAACTGTTCGTTATTTTTCACTTCTCCTGCGAGAGAGTCACATCAAACTTCACGTGGAATTTGGGCTCTGTTTGAATGTATTCAATGATGATTATAATCAGATAATTATCACAAACTGTATTTTAGGAATCTATAATAATGTTTTTTTCTTGGTTAACATTGTCAAAATTATATTTAGAAAAATTGAGGAAGATTTTAGACGACAAATGTATAATATCTAATTTAAAAGATCTATTAAGTAGCAAGTCCCTAGAATTAAAAAAAAAACTGGGATAGAACAATTTTGCCAGTCTAGCTAGGCACATCGTTCTAAAGTGGAAGGGGGTTCTGAAATAAAGCGACAAAGATCGGACCTTAATGTAACTCCTGATTTATCTTTTACTTCGAATTCAAACAGGTTGTACAATACCTGCTCTTGAAGTGAGATAGATAGATTGATTGATTGATAGATAGATGAATATATAGATAGATAGATAGATAAATAGATGGATGAATAGATATATTGATAGATATATAGATGAATAGATAGATAAATAGATAGATAGATAGGTTGGTTGATAGATAAATATATAGATAGATAGATAAATAGATAAATAGATAAATAGATAGATAGATAGATTGATTGATAGATAGGTAGATATATATAATGATTGAAAGATAGGTGTGGAAAGAGGGGCAAGGAGGGAGAGAAGAGAGAGAGAGAGGGGGGGAGAGAGAGACGGAAGGAGGGAGGGAGGGAGAGACTAAAATCATTAGACATTCAGCGGGTGTGTATTTTCATCACAGATGTATGCGCGAATCTATCCATTACATAAATGGTAATTTGGATTTTTTTTTAAATAGACTTGAATAATTTTCAAAATTACAAAAGACCAGCAAATGACGTCATCTGGGTTGATGATTATTGATAGCCTATAGCCTGAAATTAGGTAATGAATTTTACGGATATAGAGGAATAAAAATAGGGGTGCCATTATTCTATTAACCTATACTATCCATTCTCGTTAAGGATATTAACGAGGGTACATCTGTCATGCTGTCCCACAGGACAACCGTGAAACCACCTCACCCTAAGATTGATGAACGGTTCCGTACCTCCCCTGTGAAAGCTAACTCCCATACCGGTTATTAACTTTACACCTTATACGTCATTCTCTGATAGCCATGGCCGAACAACATCAAGTGTTAAACTATTTTGTAACTACTAACTACATATGTTTCATGTCCCGAGTTCTTATCGTATAACATATTGCTTACCATGAATTTCAGTTGAAATTAGGATTAATCGGAGGTTTATTTCATGCTCACTAAAACTCGGTCAGTATGATATGATAACAACAAAATGTCGAAAATGTATCGCAGATTCATTTTATTCAGTTGACGGAAACATTTGTTATTCTTAAGTCTTAAAAAACCCACATGTCTCGCCCAACCTGTTTCCATCCATGTTTAATAATACATGATTACTTGAGGAAGCAAATGAATGTCAAGTGAATTTAAGGCATTTTGGGTGTGAATTTGTGAACAAAATGATTGTCACGTAAATCCAAGGCACTTTTAGTGTGAATTTACCCTACTGATCAAAAAACCTATTATGTCAGCATTTATGTGACCCGCTATAAAAAATAAAATGGAGGCGAATACAAACTATTGTTCGTGTTATTACGGTCGCAAAGCATTTTTTTCTTCTTCTTCAAAATGCATGTATTTCCCACGGCTTTTCTTTAGTTGTGGGCTATTGCTTATATAGGCTATGAACACATAAGTAGTGCAAACAATTTCCATTTTCTTCATCTTAAACAGTGAATATACGTGTCTTTTAGAACTGAAAACTCGTTAACATTGAAAGGATGACTAGACAGAGTTCGATTTCTGTAAAGTATCACTTTGGTGCTCTTCATCCTTATTCAGTGAACATATTTGACAGCCTAAAATTTACTTCAATTCATGGCTGGCTTTGTCAATGGCTTTATATTTTTATATGTTTTGTTTTATATGCGTTGTTGATCAATTTAATTCAGGCCTATATTATATACATGTATATATACATATAAAACGAGTAAAATGAGGTTGCAGACATAGTCAAGATTGCCGTATGTTTGTGGAAACTTTCTAACATTACTAAATGCCAAACGGCACATGCTATACCCTTATTATTGAGTGCTTAAGGGCTGTTTTCAATTCCGACTTAAGGATAATTTACTGCATTGTATAAATCGCAAGATTTTGATAAACAGGCTTCTTTTCAGCATGAACGCTGGCATTATCGAGTTATCACCCCCGATGTGTACACTTTAGGACTATAAGTAAACATGATATATATATATATATATATATATATATATATATATACACACACACACACGCACACACACGCACACACACAAGCACACACACACACACACACATATATATATATATATATATATAGTCATGCATTGTATTTCCGAACAGCATTGTATTACCTAGGCAGACGATCATAAAATGAGGCCAAAAAAAAACATAAGTAATATCTTATAACCTGCTCTCTCGTCACCCCCAGTCTTCATCCCGTTGGCCCGAAATTGGGGTAGGTTGTGTCTTTTTCCCATAGGTTTCATACGTTCGGTAATACAATACCTTTTTGAAAGGACCAAAACGCCGCGTCGTTGGGAAGGGGTTTGCTCGGAAGGGAATATCGTATTAAATCTACGTTAATTGTCTTTTTCAAATTCCACTAACTTCTTTTTCTGTAGGACTTTAAGCGTTCATTATGTAAGTTTGACAGATATTCGTTTGATATCTTATTTGCCATCGTTGATTTTCTGAAAAGTGTTCGGAAATAGGATCCACTACCATATAGATAGATAGACAGATAGATAGATAGATAAAGTGACCCGGGTTCGATTCCTGGCAGAGACGTTTTTCAACCTTTGCAAAAATTTCAAAAGGGAGGACAGCTCTAGGAAACTTTGATTCAATTTATATTTTTTTTATTCTCTCACTTTCTTTCACATAGATATATATAATGCAAACTCCTTTGACGTGCAGTGGATGAAGAGGAATCAATATCAATATTAAGAGGAATGATAATATCAAGTGAAATGAAACAACCCTATGTCACAATTCATGCAAAGAAAGCTGGATAAGAATATTATGCAAGTTTTACCTAGTGTTGTGTTCATTGTAGTAAAGAAAAAATATAGATTCTGTTAAGTAAAAAGGCTTCAAGTTTTACCTTGGATAGTGATGCTAGAAAGTGTGAAGAGTTTTCGAAGGCCAAAACGCGCTGTCCAATTGATTTTTGTCTTCATCCATGGAAAAGGAACTAACATAAGTTGAAAAAAAAAATAATCGGTACAAAATTGGAGACACGGTCCCTTTCTTAAAATGAAAATACATGAATAGCCTCCGGCTATACGCCCTAACTAAAGTTACGTTATGTTATGATTGTATCGAATAGATACATATTTAAACTAAGCCGTACCAAACGAAATAAATATGTCATATTCTGTCTCGTGTAATTCATAATAGAGGGATTCCATCATGAAAACAATATCAATTCCAAAAACAAAAAGTTATTATTTTCTGTCATGCATGACTTGAAATGGAGAGCACATTTCTAAGCGTATTGTTCATATTGTATTGGTTTTCACCACAACGAAACAAAGTTTGAATTCTGTTAAATAAAGATCGGCAATCATGAATGCGTTCAGAATTTCATCTTCGTCTCTAGTGCATTATATTTTATTCATCAGTATAAGTGCCTGTGACAGAGATTGATCATGAACTGATGAATATTCATAGTATGTCCTCGAGCTTCAAAAACATAATTGCATTATTCATGATCGTATTAGATATCAACAAGACTGTTCTGTATCCAGCCAATGTGACGGAATAGTACTTTGACCTTGTAACATGATGTTCACACATTTGTTATTGTTAAAATAATCTATTTTGTTAATGAATAATTATTACACGGCAGCATGGCCATGGGAAAAGGAATTGGAAAAGTTACCCATTCAGCCTTGCATTTACATTATTTTACCTGCGTTGATACGGGGCACAGGGGCACGACCTCAACGCCATAGAATGTCAAAAGAAGGGCAAAAGAAAGACAGGACAGATAGAGGGTGAGAGAGAGAAGAAAAGGGAGAAAATGGGGAGTGAAAAACGTGTAAATAAGAAGATATGACCCCTCCCACACCCTCCCCCAATCAATGGTCGTGTTAATTCACATTTCATTCATCGAGGCACACCGGTGCCCCCCCCCCCCCCCCATGATTCCAACTCCCCTCCATGTCTGGACTCACACCACGCCACTGTGTAAATACAAGTCATGACAGATGGATTTTTTTTCAAAAAGTGGTAAAATCATTTTAAAAAAGAGGTGCGAATCAATTTACATTTCATCAACTTTGTAATCAATGAAGGAGCACACTCTTCCATCTTAGATCATGGAATACATTTCAATGAGTAATGCTAGTAAGAGAAGCCAATCCCGTATTCTTATATATAGAAGTACCTGATTGAAAAAGATGTTCAAGTGTGAATTATTCTCGTTGGTCATTGCGTTCACTTCTCTGAAAAGAACATAAATTATTCATTTGGCTCATACAATTTTCCTTTTTATTTTACAAGACTTGTTTGAGAACTTGCAAATACCATCGAGATTGTGAGCAGGAACAACAGCGCGTCTGCTGAGCTGAGCAAAAAGCTCTATGTAAATATGACTAAACAAACGCCTTTCTCGCTCTCAACAGCGTATAAATAAATGTCAGTCACAAAATAAAGTATAAACTTGACGTTTGTACTATAGCAAGAGAACAAAATCATGATAAACTAAACGTTTATGATATACATATCATTTCAAATGACTCTTTATAACTTTTTTTCTTATTAGACACATTTGGGCCCACGGAGCATAGCGTGTGTGTATCCCCTCTCTATACTCTTTTGAATCGGTATCCAATTTTTGCATGCAACACATTAAATGCATCGACTGCAATGTGAACATGCAATGTGATTTTATTTTGGTTACAGCGAATACTGTGTTAATTAAGTGAATTGGATTGGATCCTACTTTGTACGCTTGAGAATATTCTAAAATCCACATGAATGATTAAAAAGCTAGATCTAATAATGCACGCTTTAGATTGATTCACTTTAATCAAGGAAAGTGAAGAGTATTGAAACTTTTTTTTGATTTCTTTAATGTGTAGAATGTACGGAAAATCACATTGCACTTACAAGGGCAAAGTCTTCTTTGTATTGCATTGTCCATACCCGTTCAACTAACTTTACAATATCTTAATTTTAACACCGACGAGCTTTGCGGTTAGGCATATGCTTGCTTTCTTTCTTTATCGTTTGTCCTGACATTTCGTTACATTTAGTTTTCAAATTTCTATAGATACTGTGATACTCTCCTTAACTGTTTTCCTCCGCCCAAAAATATGATATTAAACCACACATGTTTTGAATTATTCGTTTTATCATTACTACTTAACTTTCTCTTAAATTATGTTGACAGGCTGCTATAAATATCCGTAACTATACCGATAACCAACACACATATCATAATCTATACCCACTTCCCTGCTACCTTAATCTCTGTGATTATTTATCATTCCATTTATAATTTAGCCCACACTACATTTCGAGTTTGTTTTGCCCCATCCAGCAATCACGTTATTCATTACGCTCAAGGTCAGACCCTCTTCTTCTTCAAATCCCCCACATTAATTCGAAGAAAGGTCAACAAAATATAATGTTTTCTGGTCCTACTATTTGGAATAGTTTACCCATTCGTTCCTGCCCTTCAGTTGAATCTTTCAAAAGAAATCTTAAGACTTATTTGTTTTCTCTATGATTGGATTTGGTTGTGTGCACTTGGAGAGCAAAATAATTACTTCAATTGTTTCATTTTTTCTTATTGTAAAGCGCCCTGAGTATGGTTTTATGGAAAGGCGCTATATAAATGCAAATATGTATGTACGTATTATTTATTGTTCGTAAATATTTACATTCACCATATTTTCTATTTTTCTATTTAATTGAATGCGATTATTTTTTTTACATTGAATAAAGCATTTCAAATTAAATCAAATCAAAACAAATAAAAAGGCCTTTTCTATTTTTTTTTTTAAATCCAGGTAAAAATAACATACAAAGGTCGAGCCTAATGACACCATGACCTCAATTTATGAACACCATTGCCTAAATGTATGCTGGATTTGTGTACACTTGAATGGAAAATTTACTTTATACTGATTGACATGTGCACTGGTTGGAAGAAGTCACGAGTTCGAGCAAGTTTTAGCTGTGGATTAATGATTTTTCTGAAACGACACAGATCTACTTTATGCCGATATAAGACTTAGTTTGAGATGGGAGGGAAAATGTTACAGATTTGACAAAGCGAAAGTTAAA